>JANHFT010002836.1:21156-34465 GCA_032467955.1 Pseudoxenodon macrops | reverse complement strand
GAATTCTTTATTGGCCAAGTGTGATTGGACACACAAGGAATTTGTCTTTGGTGCATATGCTCTCCGTGTACATAAAAACACAAGATACATTAGTCAAGAATGATAAGGTGCAACACATAATGATATACATAATCAGCTAGTATGGCCAATAATCTTGTAAAGCCAATCTCAGAATAGAAAATAAAGAGCCATGCCAATGGTGTACACTAACACTGATTTTTTCCCATACATTAAGTGAGAGGAAGAAACAACTTTGTGATTTTGTGGCCACTAGCAGTATAACACTAGCAGTATTATTAATATAAAGGTTAAATAAGAAGCAAATAAGAAATCAGCAGCTCTGTTTGCCTCTTCTGTCCAATAAAATAGGACAGGGCTGTCAAACCCGTGGCCTACAGATGTATCACACAATGGCCATGCCCACACCCAGTTTAGCAAAGGGGGGGAAGTCACAATATGTCACATAACACTGCCATGACAACACGAGTTTGACACCCCTGAAATAGGGTCTAACAAGGATCCTTGTGGGCCTAGTTTACATTGATTGGTATGTAGTCAATTATTAGGTTTCAGTAGGGATCTATCAAGGTCTATCTTAACTAGTTTGTCACATAGGTGAGAGCTATCAATTAAAGAAGGCAGAGGGAATATCAACCAAGGCAACATAGAATTGCTTTGTATGGTTGTTATATTTATGAATAAGGGCCATGATGCAGCGATCTAATTTACTATGCCCTTTTTGAAAGCCTGCCTATTCTGGATAACTAATAAATAATTATTCTTCCCAATCTTCTCATTTATTAAGAAGTAAAGTTTAGAAGAAGCATAAAGTTTAGAAGTATCTAGCAGATTAATTGGATGGTCACAGACAGCTTCCTACCCATTGTCCTTTTGAAGATTGGGTATGTTATACTTTGTTCCAGTGGGCAAGTACAACATTATCTATTTTTCAAAAAGTTTAGTCAGGAAGGGATTCCACAAGGAATCATTCAATTTATACATCCCTGGAGATTTCATATCCTTTCTAGGAGATTTTCCCTTATGCTTAATTCAGTAGAGGCTGTTGTCAGCTCAGTATATGGGCAGATGTAAAAATGGTAGAATATTGGGTCCAATTTTATGTTGAAATATATGCATGAGATATACAGCTGTGTATGAAAATACTATTAGCCACCAAGTCCCCAAATTTCCTCTCTTTTTTTAAATTAAACTGAGGTAAGTTTCTTCCACTGAGTCCTATGAAGAAACAATGCCAACAATGCCATTCATTTATTCTTACATTTATTCATTCATAAGATTTATCAGTCTGTTAGATATCTATTATAACTCTGTATCTAAGAGTTTCTATCCTATTGCTTACTTATATACCTGTAAAATGACTATTTTAGTTAAATTTAGCATTTAAACATCCAAAAGTCTATATATGCATTTTTTTCTGTAAATACAAATATTACTTTTTAAATTTTAAAATCATTTAAAAAAGATAAAGTTAATGTATTTTTTTTAAAGCTAAATATTCAGCAGCAAGAATTGTGCAGGAAGCCAATGAAGCTGCAAAATGAGAACACAAATGAAAGGCTAAGTAATGCAAGACTATTTTGAAAAGTAGGATAATAATATATGTGGAACAATTATTGTGGAAGGGAATAAATATAACAAGATAACAGACTGAGAAACTAATATATATGGAACAATTATTGTGGAAGGGAATAAATATAACAAGATAACAGACTGAGAAACTATTTGTTATGAAGTGACTCAACAAGTACAGTAAAGGAGGGACGTTGCACAGAAATAACGTAGTTTAAATAGAGGACTTGCCCTCTAGAAAATTTCTGCCAAATTCTTAAATTGTTGAACTAAAAAGGGGGAAATAGCTCTGAAAGAGGAATCTACTTTCAGAATTGTGTGGGGACTTTCAAATCATGGTTTTCTGCATTTCTTAGATATTTGCAATTATAAAAGCACAAAATATAAACCTCAAGAAATACTTTGTTTATATAATGGGTTCTGAAACTTGTAAAGGATTGTGTGACTACTGACAATGTTCAACTGCAAATCCCAAGTCCAACTAGAGATACTATAGAAGTGTTAATCAGCTTCAGGAGACTACCGGTATATATTATATACTATAGATATAAACAATCTCTGATAAGTTCCTTGAAAACAGAATTATTGCTTATCCAGAAACATTGTAGTTCCAAAGGTCATATTAGGACTCAAAATGAGACACAATTTAGGAATTTTCCTGAACTTGCAGCTTCTGCTGCAAAAGCAGATAAAACTATGGTGCCTTCACACAATTCTGGTTGATTCCACCCCAGGAATGCCTTGGTGACAATAACTCGTGCCCTTATCATTTTGGATTACAATAACAAATTTACCTGGGGATGCCTTTGAAAATGAGTCAGAAGGTGCAATTCTGAAATGTAGTAGTCAGGTTATGGTGGATAACTGCTGCTGTATATCTTTTTTGATCCACTGGTTGATACATGTCTGAATCTAATTGAAAGTGCTGGTTTTGGTTACAATGCTTGCTTCCCGAGTACCCTAGGTATTCTCTCGGTTGAACCCGCTTAATCCATGCATTCATGTAACAAAGAGTCATCGCAAGAGGATGTAGATCCTAAAGTAGGTCTATTGTTTTGCAGCTTCCAAACTCAAGAACATTTTGCCACTTGGGCTCACCTGGTACACTCTCCATCATCTATATACAAGATAATTTAGACAGTACATACAGTACTGTTCAAACATGATTCCTGAATAAAAATCTGTATTCCATAGCCAATTGTTTTAATCTTTTTGATATGTTAAAATAAACTGTCAGGAGTTTTAGAAGCTTGTATAACACTGCATGTAACAAATAAATACATAAACAACATCTATTAAAATTATAATAGTGGAACTAAGAATGCATTAACATAACGTATAAAGGTAGCGAAAGACTGAGAAATGATGTAACTGAATGCATATTAATTCATGTACTCCTAAAATACATTGAGGTATAATTACTGTGTATGAAAAGAATTTGTGGTATTTAGGATAAGCATTTCCCACATCCAATAGCATTTTTATACTGTGTTTCTGATTACCTTTCTCCTTCTTTTCTGGTTCTGTCCTTCTGTATCTAAAAGAGCTACTAAAACTAACTTATAAGAGCTATTGGTTATTTATATGCTCCAATGTACAAATGGAATCCTTCAGATGACATATGAATTTTAGATGAACTGGACAATGCAATTAGTGATGTAATTTAGCTTCACTAAATTATATAAGGAAAATGCATAGCGTATACTGTACCTTCTAGTTTTTACTTTATTTCGTATAAGATCACTATGGCTCAATCTGTACTGGGAACACCATACATGAAGAGATGGTTTCTTAATTCCAATTTCCCCATTTTCTCTGATATAAAAAATACCTCACTTTCTGCAAAGTGCAGTGTTAGAATGGAGCCAAGAGGCATAAGGGTGTTGGTGGTTGGCTGTTGCACATCCCTCTCACAAGTTGTACTCTTACAAGTACATGGCTTCAAAACAAGTAGCCCATATCTCTTGCTCTTTTTTCAAAAATACATGTAGAATCAAACCTCTTATGATGTTATGATTTGTCCTTGGGCATAAGATTTTTTATTTTGTTTTACAAATGGTGAACATGAAGAGAAGGAAAAAATTGGGACTATGGTATGGGGAGTTGGGTCTTTTCTTTTCTTTTCTTTTTGTTCGCTTCTATTGTCCACATCATCAATGTATTATCTCCATCCTCTAATGTATGCTCTTTGCAGAACTTGAGAATTCTGCTCATTGAAAGAAAATAAAAGTTTTACTTGTAAAGTATAAAATAAATGCCTATAAAGTATAAGCTTCTCAGCCTCTCTCTCTCTTTGATTTTGAATAAACTTTCTGTGTTATTGCAGCAAATAAAGAGACCAATTGTTAGCTGAAGAAGCAGAAAAAACATATTCAACAAAGTTATCATAGGAAAAAGCATTTTAAACAAAGTTTTAGTAATAAATAAATTCTAACAACAATATACTTTCAGTTTTCTTCTGTTCCCCCCCCCCCAATATTGGTTAATACCGTAGCTAGATCAACCAAAACAGTAGACTTGCTACGAAGATCACTTTGGATTTAATATGAAAAAGAAACGTAAGTCATTAAGGCAGGAGTATCAAACTCAAACCCGGGGGTGCTTAGATCTAGCTTTTGGGCCACCCTGGAAACAGCGAAGGTCCGGTCTGCGGTGCCTCTACCAGCGAAAACAGAGCTTGGGAGGGCTGTGTTTGGCCTTCCCAAGCTCCATTTTCGCTAGCAGACAGTTGCAGGAGGCAGGCCCAGCCGAAAACAGAGGTTGGGAGCCCGTTTTCACTGGCAGAGTGCTTGGGTCACAGACAACCCCAACATGAGTGTTGTCAAGCTGGCCACACCTACCATGGCCAAGTACCCCCCACCCTCACCCCAAGATCAAATACAACCCTGATACAGCCATCAATGAAATCGAGTTTGACACCCGCATTAATGTGTTGTATTTTATCCTATATCCGAATGAATGAAATTAGTGGTATCAGAGTAAATATACAAAATTCATTTAAGAAATGTTTGCTTCATAAGCAGCGTTCAGCTTCTCACACTTTTGACACTGGACTAATGCATTAAAGACCAATTTTGTTTTCCTCTGCTAGAAGCCTTGTGGGTATCAGTCTAATAGATACTGGTCTAAACAACTTGACTCCTATATACTTAAGTTATTGCCATCTTCTTCCTTTTTCGTTATATTTCCCAAGAATAGTCCCTTAAGGAAATGGCAATTCACTTTATTGATTCATTAGATCAATTACTAGTCTAGTGAAATGCCCATAATTATAATGAGGGAGGGGCAGTGGTGGAGGGAATGTCACAATGTTGAATTCAGCCTTCCTCAATCTGCTGCCTTACAAAGGTGCCTACAATTTCTAGCACGTAGACCAACACTTCTGGGATTCATCAGGTTGGGAAAATACTGTTTTACATTATATCTATTTATTCATCTTTATAGAAAAAAATTAAGATATCTGTTTGGGACAGGGCTTATTTAATTTAAATTTAAAGTGATTTAAATCATTCCTCCATGATATGTTTAATTATCAAAATCAATGAATGAATGAGTAAATGAATGTTTTGTTGAAAGGGAATATATTATTGTCTGATATAATATTAATACCAATACACATTTAATATTACAATTAATATTGTAAGTCAACCAGAGTTAACATGTGGTAAGATTGGCAGCCAATAAATAAATGTAATAAAAATTTTCATAGATGGATGGATAAAATAATGAAGAAATGAACCCATCCCAGTATGGTTACTGATAGATGGCTGAAGGCTATCTTTATTGTTATAGCTTAAGAGAAGAGTAGGTAACCTTAAAAACTCCAAATCTTGCCAAATCATAATTTCAAGCAGTCACAACCAGTATCCTTGATAATGAAGTTAGACATTGCAGTTCAGTAATATTTGATAGAAGAATCATGACTGCTATAATAAAAATGGGTTTTAAATAGCAATACTACTTGTTTCTCCTATATAGTTTTTTCCCCTATTTATTCAAAATTCAAACAAAATAATAGCTTGATGCTTGCATGCACAAATCTCAATGTGCAAGAAGTGCTAATCAACTCTTCTAATTTGGGCTGGTGATACTAGTGAAGTCTCAGTTTTTGTAAGTATAAGATGATTGCAAACATGATAGTTCAGGGCTCCAATCTGTGCGCATGTATGACACTGCCTTGTTGCAGACAATCATCCTGGGTTTTAAATGGTACTGTTATACTTACTTATTTGGTATATAAAACTACTGTGTATCTCATTCACCTCATCTACCACATGACTTGGGTGCTAAACTACTTGCTGATCCAATACCCAATGTACATCCCTTACCGCTTCACTAAAACACTGTTTCCCAGCTATGGTATTACCCTGCATTACCCCATTCTTACACTCCTGGGCAACCAAAACCTCTGTCCCTCCATTACCTTGGAGCACCTGTCTGAACACATACGGTATGCTCCACATCTGTATATTAATAAAGCACTATGGCTTTGGATCACACATGCCCCCTGATCCATTCACAACACTCCATTCATAGAATGTTTTGCAAACTTCTATTATTTACCAGAGGCCGAGACAAAACTAAGATTTCATCAACACTGTCATATATTTCTGATAGTTAAGTCTAAATGCGACATTTAGAAATAAAAGCAATATCTGTTAAGTCAACTGGTTGGTACAGTTAACAGTTTTCTTCTTTATCTCTGCCTTCCTGTTTGTTAATAGTCAGAAAAAGAAGTACAAGATTTCTGGCTTTTCAGATCTGGTCTTTTTTTCCCTCACTTCACTCTTGAGAGTGACTTAGACTAAAAGAAGAACAAATATTTTCTTACTAGAAGACGACACTTTTTCTGTTAAAAGTTAAAATATCATTTAAGTGTTCTATGGTAATAGGAACTTCATACAATATTCTTGGAGAAAAATGCTTTTAGACACTGCTAAACAGGTGCTCCTTCAACAGTCAGCGGAGGACACTTGGAATACATATTGCAGAACTGTTCATTTTTTCCTCCACTTTCTGTTATTTCCCTCTCTTCTCTCTTACATTTATGGAGGTTCCTTCTTCCTGTGTATCTTCTCCTTTTTAATTGACCTCATTCATTTTTGCATCTTTAGAGGTGGGTTAGGACTTGATTGTATGTGTTGTGCACATACCATGTCAACAGAATAGGATTGATCGGGTATGTTATCTCTTACCTCCAGACACGACTGTTAACAGGCATGCATATACAAAATGACAGGAGCAACCATTCCTAGTTATGGTAATAGATTTGAGGTATATTCACATTTTATACACTGCTTTAAGAAAATGTTAAATTCAATTTTCATTTAAACATCCAATTTCAATAAAATATTTTCACTTAGAAATCCTCCCCCCTCTCTTCCCCCCAGGTTTTGTATCTTTTAAGAGATAGCCAGGGTGGGAACTGAAGTGATCTTTGTAACCTGAAGTGAAATAACATTTTATGACATCATCATAGAGATGATAACAAGTCTTTCCAATTCAAATCTGTGGGTTCTGTCCTGTATGTAAGACCATAAATTGTGTACCAGGGTTACATGATTAGGACCTTTCCTATCCGGCTATTAGGTATGATGGGAACAGGCCTTGCTAATGGTGTACCAAATGCATTCTTCTGAAACCCAACATTCATACATCAAGCAAGCTTTCAGGAAAGATATCTACTATTAACCATCCTGCATTATTTATGCAGTGTATTTTGATATATTTGAAGAGCACTCTATGGCATATTTTCCATAAATATATGGAATGTATTACAGTGCAGTTTGGACAACAGTCATATGATATTAAATTACTAAGTTATGAAAATTGTGTTTGACCAGGATCACATCCATTAATTCTACTCAATCCTTTTACATACACACCATAAATATGGGCTTACAACTGAGATTGTGTCAAAATAACAGACACAAGGGGATATCATACAGACACTGTGTGTCAGTCCTGCTATATAGACCAAACCAAGAAATCAATTCTACTCAGCGAAAACTACTTTTATTAATTTTGACTATAATAGCAGAACCATGCAAATCTGACTTGCTTTATTTCCCGCACCCCCCTGGTCAGATGAATTTGGGAGGTATCTGTCTCAGTCTTTTGCACGTCTCCTTTTTGTCTTGTACTTAAGTCATGTTTTCCCTTTGTTGCTTTGGTGAAGGATATGGCTATCTCTATCACTCAACATTGCTCTTACGAATGTATGTCAGTCACAATATTGTTCATAACTAGACAAGTTGAGGCTTTTGTATAATGATGTCATGACACATTTTGTCCCTTATTCAAAAAGAATAGCAACATGTTAAAATAATGTTCATTTTAAAAATATATATTAGGGAGCAAACTGGCTCTAGAACCACTGACCAACCTATACATGTATGAATAAATAGATACATGTTGAGATACATCTGAAGAAGTCAGTACGAGAGACTACCATACTTCCCTTCCAAAAAAGTTCCATAAATAAAGTGTTGCCGCCAGGGGTGAGATTCAGCAGGTTCTGGAGAACCGGTAGCAGAAATTTTGAGTAGTTAGGAGAACCGGAAAATACTACCTCTGGCTGGCCCCTGAGTGGGGTGGGAATGAAGATTTTGCAATATCCTTCCCCTGCCACGCCCACCAACCCACGCCCACAGAACCTTTAGGGAAAATTTTTGAATTTCACCCCTGGTTACCACTGATAAGATGCTTTTCCTAGCTACCTCTACAATTTTCTTCTCCAAAGTAAATTCACAGGTGAGACCACCAGCATATGGGCTTTATTGTTTAATATCTATATCTTAAACTGGACTTGGTATTTTACCAGTAGCAATGGAAGATAACTCTTAATGGATATGTTGGCTAGAGTGCAATAGCCTTTTTTCTTTCTATACTTGGACTATTTTATGTATATTATCTTTTAATGGCATTTCTTATTTTTATCCTTATTAAATGAAAAATATAATACATAATGTCTCAGAAATCAGGACTGTCCTTCCATTCCTGATTGAGTGACACATTTTCCTACCTTTTAGCCACACATATTCAGGCTGAATGCTCACTAGGACTCAGTACAGCTCGTCCTTGACTTACAGCACTTCATTTAGTGACTGTTCAACATTACAACAGCACGGAAAAAGTGACTTATGACCACTTTTCACATTTACGACTGTTGCAGCATCCCCATGGTCATATGATCAAAATTTAGACATTTGGCAACTGACTCATATTCATGACAGTTGCAATGTCCCAGGGTCATGTGATCATCTTTTATCACTTTTGAACAAGCAAAGTCAATGGGAAGCCAGATTCACTTAACAACTGTGTCACTAACTACAATGATTCACTTTAAAACTGTGTCAAGAAAGGAAATAAAATGGGGCAAAATTCACTTAACAAACATCTCACTTAACTACAGAAATGTTGGCTTCAATTGTGGTCACAAGCCGAGGACTCCCCATATCTTTAAGGAGCTTCTTTGAGACGGACTAGAGTTTTACTTCTACTTAAGTTTTTTATTCTACTTACTTCATTACTTTATGACAATAAAAAGCTCACTTTTGGAAATCTTTCAAAGCACAACTTCTTGTATTAGAAATATTATTTGATTACAGTTCTTGATGTAAAACTCCACCCGTGGACAAATTTTGCATAGAAATCCCAAAGTTCCCAGAAATTTCACAAAAAAAGTTTGGTTAAGGTAGAGCATCTCAACTGATTCAGAATGCTGAATGGCAGCTGGAATGGGAAGCTAGAAGGCTGCAAAGCAAAGAACCCAATTAAACCTAGGAACTGGGTATGCCTAGTTTAATGAAAAGAATGACTAGGGGAGACATGATAGCAGTGTTCCAATATTTCAGGGGCGACCACAAAGAAGAGGGAGTCAAACTATTCCCCAAACGCCTGAGGATAGGAGGAAGCAATGGGTGGAAACTAATCAAGGAGAGAAGCAACTTAGAACTAAGGAGAAATTTCCTGACAGTTAGAACGATTAATCAGTGGAACAACTTGCTTCCAGAAGTTGTGAATGCTTCAACACTGGAAGTTTTTAATAGGATGTTGGATAATCATTTATCTAAAGTGGTGTAGGATTTTCTGCCTAAGCAGGGGGCTGGACTAGAAGACCTCCAAGGTCCCTTCCAATTCTGTTATTCTATTCTATTCTAAATGCCTGATCAAATAAAAAAAATTAAAAAGAAAATGATGGGTAGCTAGTCTAGTGTTTTTCCTTGTTTAGTGATAAATTAAGTTTTATACTTGGCCATTTAGCAATTATTTTGTGAGACTCTGTTCTGCAAATTTCAAGTTAAGGACCCTTGACATATTTTGTAGCTTAGAATAATAATTAGTTTGCCTGCAAAAGATGACAGTTCAGTTCAAGACATTGGAGATTAACCTTTTCACAACTTTTTACAGCAAAGGAAGAACTGTCTTCTCTCTTCCCCTCTTCTCCTGTACTTATGTCTTTCCCCCTGCCCCTGAGTTTTGAAAAGGCACCCCCTTTCAGCACTAACAAAACAGAAAAGTTTCATAACCAATCTTCTCAGCACTAAAAAGACAGCCCACTGCACTATTGGGAAAGAAATTGTCCTTTCCACCTGCAGACTTACTGTAAGTAGGATCAGCTGAGAATCTGGATGTTGGAAGGCTTCATGAATGAGTAAGAGACAGTGTAAAAACCCAGATAAAAATGTGTATAGGGTTCATGTCAGTGGTTAGTCTAGATTTAATATTTTAGGCCAAAATGGTTCCCGTCATTGGTTTATTGGTCTATATTTGTTTGAATGGATTTTGTTAAAGTATTAAGTGCCATAATAAGACAAAACAACATGGCATCAGGTCAGAGTAGGCTAACTCACAGTTATTACTGCCTTGAAGATTAATCTAAAATGAACTTTAACTCTTACAAGACAGCAAGAAATGAGAAAAAAAATGCTGAAATTGTACTGGTGAATTTATCTCATTAATACCACTTTCTTTTCTAAGGTGAACATAGGTTCTCTCCATTCCTTTCCATTCTTATCCCCACAAACAACCTGAGATAGATGAAGAGATCAGTTGGTCTGCAGTCACAACATTTTGTCACTGAGTGAGCACTGCACACACCTGACCTCCCTTAAGCATCTGCCTGTTCCCTAAACTCACAAGTTAGGATACTATATTTTCAGAGTTGTAGCCCAAAGCATCAAAGGCCGGATTGCTCAAGCATTAAAAACTGTTAAACACTAAGTTATGAGTTAAATTTAATTTCCTATCCAGGAATGTATTATCTATTGAAGTGCTAAATTTTGAAGCAAAGTCTTAAACACATTCAGTTCTATTTTTGTTTTTTTAAGTAATTTCCCTGGACATTTTTTGTTCAATTGTGAAGGGTTTTACAACTCTTGTAAATGAAAGAGGGAAAATGTATTAAGTGAGAAGGTGTTTCTAGTTGCTATATAGGATTTCATCCCAAATCCACACAATGGTTAAAATATATTATTACTGCCAGGCCAGCCAGCACACACACACACACAAAATACTGATAAGTTAAGTCTTGATGAAATAAGTAAATTAAGGCTTGGTTAAATCGTTCCGAAACGAAAGTGGGTGGACTGCAACATTTTCCTGCAGTGCGGATCCACGGGTATGGACAGATAGGGAGCGCAAAAGAATAAGAAATCTGGATCCAGTAGATCTCCCCGCGTAGGACCAGGCTTGTCACCGAACAGCTGTCTTGAGGTGGGAGTCACAAGTCTGCTGGTTCCGAGGTGACACCTCACCCTGAAAGGCCGGTCTGCTTGGATTCTGACATTCGTTTCAGACGCTACAGGCCGTTCCGCGGCGAAGGGACCTGTTTGCCTTGGCGTCGTTTTTCCCCGTTTTTCTCAGCCGCCACGAAAAGGAGGACAGGCGCAATAACAGAAGCGAAAGCGCGCCGCTCACAAGCCTGCCCGGCCACTGCCGGACAAGGATTGTTTTTAAACTAAGGCCCGGCGGCTTTGGAGCCTTACCTTGTTCTTTCAGGCTGCTGATAAGCTCCAGCTGCTTTTCTTCCTCGGAGCCGCTCATTTCGCCTGTCCGGCCCTCGGGGCGTCTTGCTGAGGGGCACCCGGAAACGCCACTTTCCCTCCGCCCCGATGGCGGCTAAGTGGCGCCACTCGCACCTGGATGGAAGCGGAGAGGGCGAGGTTTGAGGCGGGCGCTGAGAGAGAGAGAGATCCCCGAGCAGCCTCTCTGCCAGGCTACTGCACATGCCCGGCCTTCTCTTGGAGCATGTGCGAAAGCCAGATTTCTTGCGCTGGAGGCAACGGGGATTTTTTCCTCCGCTCCCGGCCAGGCCTTTATGGCCCTGGCGCAGAGAAGCGGGAAGGAGGCAGCAGGTGGGAGGATGAGACTACACATTATTATAAAGCTTTAGGTTCAGCAGCGTTATATTACACCCGTGTTAGTAAATACGGCAGGGAGTATGCTCGTTCGCTTCTTTTTTCCAGGTATATCCAGTTGCAGGGTACAGTTAGTCCTCAATTTAGGACCACAATCAAGCTCAAAAATTGATGTTGTTAAGTGAGATATTTGTTCAGGGAGTTTTGCAACTCCCTTTTTCTTGCCATAGTTGCTAAGTGAATCACTGCAGCTGATAAAGTTAGTCATCGGGTTGTTAAGTGAATCTGGCTTCTCCGTGGACTTTGCTTGTGAGAAGGTCGCAAAAGGGGATCGCGTGACCCCGGGGCACAGCTGCAGCCCTATTTATGCCAAGCATCTGAATTTTGATCACATGATTATGCGGATGCTGCAAAAGTCATAACGGTGAAAAATGGGCCTAAGTCACATTTTTCAGTGCCGTTGTAAGTTTGAACGGTCACTAAATGAACTGTTGTAAGTCAAGAACTACCTGTAGAAGAAAGTGTTTTGTGAACTTGAAAATTCCAATTGGATCATCTTTTCTATTCAGGGACATTTAAGTGATGGCTAGACAAATTATGTGGAAGGGTAAATTTTTTGAAATATCGTCCATTTTACAACAAGGACAAATGAAGGAATTTTTTTTCACATTAAAGCCAGAATATTTGCAAAGTCATTGAAACCAGGAGCAACCTTTTATTTCTAAAAGGATTAGGCTTGGGACCCTCAAGGGTGACTTCATTGTGAGAGTACAGCTCTGAATATACCAACATCCCAACAAATGATAAACCAGTTTTGTGGATGTACCTTTGAATATACAGTAGATATTCAGAAATACATCCACCAGTGGTTGGTCATTTGTTGGAATTTTGGTCATTAGAAGAGTCCACACTATTGATTGATAAAACCAAAGTTAAAGGCAACATTTACTTTTCAGAATTTTTCCTCTTTCCTGTTAAACAGAACTGTTTACCAATGTGCACAGGATACAAAGTGTAGCTATTAACCATAAAGACCTAAGTCAATGATGGCGAATCTTTTAGACACCAAGTGCCCAAGCTGCATGCGCGCATGCCAAACAGAAATGTGTATGCATGTGCGCATTTCGTGGACGTGCATGAAAATGCAAGAATGTGCACATGTGCGGACATGTGCGGACATACACATGCATGGACATGCGTGCATGCACAGCAGAGACCTGAAGTCCAGCTGGCCAGCAGGAGGCAGGACATCCCAACACCGGCAGCGTAGCAAGAGGTAAGATATTTTTCTTTCATGAGCTTCTGTTTCGTCGTTTGCAGGGAAACAGAAGCTCACGAAAGAAACTCTACGGAGATCT
>JANHFT010002836.1:3586-15538 GCA_032467955.1 Pseudoxenodon macrops | reverse complement strand
TGCCATTTTGTGCACTTTTGCATTGTGTGTGAGTCAGTACAGCTGCTTTTGCATGGTGTCTGGGTCAGTTGTGTTGTGTTGTGTTGTGTAAAAGTGTAAAAGTTTTTTGTGTTCTGTGTAAAGTGTAAAAGTACACCCACCAGTCACCTGACCTCCAAGCCACGCCCACAAAATAAGCCACACCCACAAAACCGGTAGGGAAATTTTTTAGATTTCACCCCTGGTTCCTATTGCTTTCTTCCTTTCCTATGGAAATTAGCTTTCAATGTGATGCTTGTGCTGTACAGCCATTTTGTTTGAATTAATAAATACACAGATATTGATCAAAACATACACACTCCTCAAAAGTCTGCACAGTAATGAAATAGATTATTAGATTATATACCGGTATGTGTGTCTGTGGGTGTATTATCCATGCTATGGTTGCAACATGGCTTGACTTGCAATACCCTTTAGTTGAAAAATATCCAAAAGCTTCAACAGATGGAAAATGTGACAGTTAGTTTTCTAATTAGTGCCCGAAATTGCCATTTCAGAAATCCACTCTGGTTTCTAGGCATAATTTAAGGTGTTGATGTTAATTTTTAAAATTGTAAGTGGCTCATGGCCTATCTGAAGGATGGTATTTCTCCTGTGACATACCTCTCTGGACATTATGATCTGCCATAGAAAGAGGATTTTGCAATATGCCTCCTTTTCAAGCAAAGTGTTAATTGAGTACATGACACAATGCCCTCTATTATTTAAAATCTGGTAGCTTTATGATTTTAATAGACAAACTTTTGATATACTGTATATAGCAGTCGTTGTGAACCTATGGCACGTGTGAACTTATGGCACTGATTTTCGGCCATTTTTCACCCTCCGGAGGCTTCAGGACACTTCCCTGAAGCCCCCGGAGAGTGAAAAATGGCCCAACAGGAAAATTGAAGTCACTTCCGGTTTGCCCGTTGGGGCGTTTTTTACCCTCCAGAGGCTTCAGGAGGCTTCCCTGTATAAAACGGCCCAACAAGCAAACCGGAAGTCCGTTCCCAAACTTGCGGTTTGCCCGTTGACCTGTTTTTCACCCTCTGGGGGCTTTAGGGAAACCTCCTGAACCCTCTGGAGAGCGAAAAATGGCCCAATGGGGGGGCACATGCATGCGCAGTGCAATGTATTTGTGGGGGGAGTT
Source organism: Pseudoxenodon macrops (assembly GCA_032467955.1). Classification (NCBI taxonomy): domain Eukaryota; kingdom Metazoa; phylum Chordata; class Lepidosauria; order Squamata; family Pseudoxenodontidae; genus Pseudoxenodon; species Pseudoxenodon macrops. The sequence continues at coordinate 14,367 of JANHFT010002836.1, read as the reverse complement.
GTGTGCTGGCATGTGTGCATGCGGTGGGCGCTTGTGCTGCCATTTTTGCCACACAAGAAGAAAAAGGTTAGCCATCACTTGTATATAGTATTTTATCTAACTTAAATGTATAAATGTGTGTTTGTATATACTGTGTACACACAGAGATAGCCTCACTCAGACACAAATACAGTGACATTTTTATCTTCTAGCAGTGTTTTATGAATGGAAAAGCACAATACAAATTGCATCCATAAAGATATAAAACAGCAAATCCATATAATATCAATACAGTTGGTTTATGATTTGTATTCTATTTACTAGGTTAATCCTGGTTTGCTCTTAAATGTTTTTAGGTTTTTTTTAAAAATCAAAATGCATTTTTCTTTTCTCCTTTATATAAAAGCTGCCTTCTCCAAGCATTTAATGAGGTCATACGGGGGAAAGAAATACAAAGATCCTCTTTGTGGAACATGGTTAATTCAGTCATATGAGGGGATTAAGTGCAAATAGGAAAACTGAGTCAGCTGACCGAACCAATTTTCCGTATGAGAATTAGATTTAGCTTGAAATAGCCATGCGACTATTTGGGGCTAAACTAACAGCTGTTAGTCAACCTTGTTTTCTGAACAGCCTATGAGATCTGTTCTCTTCTGTGATTAAAACAAAGTGTCAGGAAGTCACATAAAAGCCAGGGCTATGTAGGCTTTCTCCTCTGTGGATATGACACATCATACAATAAAAACGTAGGGTATAACATACTTTATGCAATAGGCAGAATTCTTGTATATGTATACAAGTGGTAGGAGGACAAACAAGCCTTAATGCAGCATTTTATCACCGTGTATAAAGTAGCAATAACCATTTTACACTATAATTAACACGAATACCTTTGAACAGATTGCATATTTTCTATCACATCAATCAAGATCAAATAATAGCTCCAGCATAACATAAAAGTAAGAATAGTGTGGATATAAGTGTGTGCTAAAATGAACTAATCAAACACATTCATAATCAACATCTATGATTAAAGGAGCAAAAATGCTAAATCTTGTTTTAAAAAATTGTAGTGGTTTGATTAGAGATATTATTTTTGTACATGACTTCTCATAAGCCAGCTATTCCCACTGTTGTGTGTTTTGCCTGTCTATGCAAATAAATTATAACCTTAATTGGAGGATTAAATGGTTCAGGGAGCCCAGAATATACCAAATGAAATGTTTTAAAACATCTATTGAAAGCTCACATATGAATGATGGCTGTTTTCTCTTAGAATGGAAAATAAAAGTAAATATACGATTGATAGTATATGAATAGACCCATATTGATATTAATTCTCTTAATAATAGACCACATTAATAAATATATTTTCTAAGTAGCTGAAGGTAGCACATATGAGTATCTTCTTCCATCCCCTCTGTTTATTTTTCCACACAGGTCCTTGATGATGACTTAAGACAATTTTGGAATACAGCTTTTTTCAATTCCATTGGATAGTCTAACCTAGAACTCTGCTCTAGTGATTATCAACTAATTAATTAGTTGCATTTGTATATTATTAAACAGTGTATAATATGGTGGTTTACAAGAAAATATTATTACAAGCAAAAATAAAGTTCAGCCTAGGGAAAAAATGACCCTAGAAAACAGTACCAATTGTAATAACTATTAGTGCCCACCTAATATTCACGGACATTTACTTTCAAAAGCTCTACTGAATAGTTGAATGTGAAATTAATTGGTACTATCTGATGCCAGTCCTGGGAAAGCTGTTTCATAGGTGGGCTCTCACCTGACTTATATCTGGGATGTTGGTGGCATCCCCAGCCAGAATCAATATACTCAATATTTTTGTTTCATCTGGAGAAGGCAGTCTTGCAAGGACCAAGATGCCAACCCATGCTGGCTTTTTAAGATTTTAACATACATTTTGAACTTCAGCTAAAAATCTACTGAAAGCCAAGGCAGAATCCACAGCATAGATATTATATGGCTATATACCCTCTTGTCTATTATCCCATGACAAGTGCATTTTGCAACAGCTACAGTTTCAGAGAAGACTTCAAATATAGTTCCATGTAGAATTTATTACGTTAGTTTAAACAGAAGGTGATGAAGATGTAAGTTAGCATTGTCAATTTTTATTATTCCACAACTGCTGAAACAGGGCAAAGGCTCCTCCACTGGTCATAACCTCTTATCTGTATATCCTGAAGGAACTATAAATCTAAAAGGGTACTCAAAATGTAGACCTGCTCTTTGAGGGGGAACTGCCACTTCATCCAAAGTTATCATCAGAGCAGGCAGAAAATCCACTTTGGACAAACTCACAACATTTTCTTGAGATTCAACTTCAGACTTTTTTCTTATCCAGCTTCCAAGCATTGGGTCAAGTTTCCCAGAACATACCAGTTGTGCCTTAGGTGTTGATTGAATGAACAGCCTTGGCTGTTTCAGTGCCCTATTCGGTATTTGTTATTAGTTTATAATACGCTTTAAATAATTGTGATGAATTTTACAAAGATAATGAACCATACATAAAAAGTAATGATACTGAAAAACAAGAAAAGCCATTTTAATACATTGAAACACTATTGAATGTTGCTGGCTTCATCAACTTTAGCAGGGTGAGGAACACATTTCACTGTAAAGTGCATTGACCTTTCAAAAGTAGTTGATCAGACTAGTGGAAAAGCTGGATTTAAATTCATTCACATTTATATTGATTGAACCTTAAATATAATTAATTTTGATTACTCTCCAGTCAGGGATTTAATCATTTTCCACTTTTGACATTATAAAGTTTGATAACCATTTTGAATGGGCTGTACCCAAGGTCTTTGAGTATGGAGGCACATAGTTATTGAATAAGTCAATAAATGCCATCTGGTACTGGTACTACATGAACCGTGTATTAGGAAAGCACCTGTAAGATTTTATTAGATTAACATTTCTTTACCTTAGCATATTTAAGATGTGCTGGCTTCAACTTCCAGAATTCCCCAGCCAGCCATGAGAAACCCTGCTGGAAAGGGGATCAATATTTCCTTTCCTTTTCCATCAGCTGGCCTGACAACAGTATAGTTTGGGTGTTGCAGCCCATTTGCATTCAGGAGGAAGATTCAGGTCTGGGCAGTGAGCTTCATAACAGAGGTCATGTACCAGTGTCTTATTGGAGGACTGAGTGGGCATTGATTTAGTCACTGCATGACAGTTGACTCTATTTAGAATTTTGTACAATAGGGCTAATTGGGAGAAGTTAGATAGATGTAGAATTGCCATAATGCAGTTTGAGATTAGGCCTTTTAATTACTTTTGCCTCAGTACTGGATGGCTAGGGAAATGTGTGCTGAATTGACCCTAGTTCTGTCATGCTCAATAACAGAATGAAGGTTTTTAGTCTTCCAAAAAAAATTCTTAACAGTTTTGATGAAGTTTGCAGGTTAGTAAAATGTTAGGCAAAGCCAGAAATAACCGTATCCTAAAGCTTGGGTTTTAAAGGGTTAAAACTAGCATTTAAAAAAACACATAGAATCATTTGACAACCATAAAAATTATGGCATATGGTGTGAGATGATGATGGTATCAATTACTGGTTAGCAACCTACTTGCTGCATTTTGCATTTTTCGCCAGTGCTTCCAGAAGCTCCAAAGGGGATGAGACACATCTGGCATACTAAATGGAGCCATTGAGGCATGTCTTTATCCCTATAAATTTCTGATGAAATAAAAGGGTTCAAGAAAATGGTAGCTATGAAGAAACAGTAAATTTGCTCCACATTAGCTAGGACTTCATATCGGACTGTAACTATTAATTTTATTAGCTGATAATTTAAATAAATAGTAAAGCATGTGAAAGCCTTCTACATTTGGTATGTTTATTATACCAAGTGACAGAAGTACAAGGTAATAACAGAACCACACAGAAACTCTTTATTTCAGTAACCTTGACAAGGTCACGCTAATTTCTGAACATCTCAGCAATAGATATGTCAGTGTCCATGTTCAGCCTTTATTCCCAAACAAAGCTAACAAGTTATGCACCACATTTCCTAATGCTGCATTGGTTGAATGGATTTTTTCTTTCCTATGAATAAAAAGTACAGTAGCAAACAGTTATGTTTTGAGACAAAATTGATTAACATGAATTATTTAACCATTTTTTTACAAACAGTACTAAAATATTTGGTTCTTAACTGTCTAGAACAAAGCCAGATGCTAATATGGTTTAATAATACTGTAATGACTGTGGTTTGATGTTAAAGGAGTATATCATACTTGGGTTTCCATTGTTCCTCTTTTGTACTCAATGGAAGGAAATCAGAAGCTTCTGTTTACAATTTAGAACAAATAAGATACTGATTCAATAAGCTATTTTGCTAATTGATTTTCAGTCTATCAGCTATAATCATTGATACAAAATAGGGCTTATTGGATTTGGACAAAAAAGTTTGTTGAATATATATGGACCCTTTCATGAACAATCATTTTGTAAAAATTCTCTTCAAGGTTATAACATCAATTTCAATCCACATATAGTCCCATTGTTCCATTTGCATTTTATAATCAAAAATTTAGTCTCAGGAAGGGGAGGAAGAGTTGGGTGATTTTGATTTTATTGAAGATGAAGGCACATCTATAGAAAAACCTTCCTATTCGGGCCTATTTAAACCAGCCTTGTTTAGTACCTTATTGTTTAAGGCCAAAGCAACTGCAAACATGGGTAAAACAAGCGCTTCTGAAGGTGTTCCCACAGAATCCCAAGATCCTTGTGCCAACCTGTTTTCAGAGCAGGTCATGTCACAGGAGGTGATCCCCTCACCCAAGTTTTTTCTGGAGGCAATCACGAAACAGTGGGCTCAACCTGGGTCACTTCCCAATCCTAGTGGTATGGATAAGAGGATGTATTCGGGGGAGCAGGAATTAGAAGAGCTTCTACAAGTCCCTTCACTAGATGCCCCAGTAGTCAGCCTGACATCTTCAGCAGCTCTTCCTTCTGACACAGCAGATGGGCTGAAGACTGAGGATAGGAAGGAAGAGATGTCTGCCTGTAAAACTCATCAGGATTCAGCTTGGGCCATTCAGTCGGCCACAGCAGCTTCATTTTTTTCCAGGACCTCAGTAATGTGGTTGAGGCAGATGCAGGCTAGGGCCTCCCCTGAGGATGTACATCTGCAACAGGACATCCGCAAACTAATAGTGGCGGCTGAATTCTTCCTGAGAGGGGTCTCTAATTTGGCGCCTCCAAAGGTGCATAGATACCCTACATGTGACCTGTCGGTCGTTTTGCAAGTGCTCACGTCTTCCCCATTTGAACCGTTACGGACGACTAGTGTAAAAATTTTGACATTGAAGGTGGCTTTCCTGGTGGCTATTACATCTGCACACAGGATCTCCGAACTCGCCACCCTGTCCGTACGACAGGACTTATGTATTTTCCATCAGGACAGGGTGGTTCTCCGTTTGGACCCAACATTTGTCCCTAAAGTCAACACCTTGTTCCACAGGGCGCAGGAGGTCATTCTACTGGACTTTTGCCTGAATCCTACACATCCTCGTGAATGATGATGGCATGCACTGGCATACACTGGATGTACGCAGGGCTCTACGGATATATATTAAACGCATAGCAATTCAGACAGTCAGAAGCCCTGTTTGTTTCGTTCCAATTGACATCCATGGACAAGGTTTCCCCGTCCACCATCGGTCGCTGACTGTAGGCCTGCAATACTATGGCCTATGAACAACAGGCCAGGCCTACACCACGCTGCATCACAGCGCACTCAACTAGGAGCACGGCTACATCGGCTGCTTGGACTACGCAAGCTTCCATCTTGGAAATATGCAGAGCGGCCACGTGGACTTCACCTTCACCGTTTGTGCAGAACTACAAACTGGACTCGTTCACTTCAGCTGAAGCAGCTTTCAGGAATTGTGTGTTGCAAAGGGTCATTCCGGCCAAGGGGACCCTGGACCAATCTGCTTCCCACCCTACAATGATTCAGCTTGGGTATATTCCATGCTTGGACTCTCCAAGCAGCGCACATGAATGAATGTTGGACTTACCTGAATGTTCGTTCTATGTGTGCTGCAGGAGAGTCCAATCCCACCCTGGCTTGACTATGGTCCGGGGTCCAGGAGTGGTCGAGGTTTCCTTGAGGGCTACGTCTTCTCCAGATCCTGGTCTTCATTGAAAAAACTGACAATCGGCCGGAAGAGGAGGCATGGCCAAAGAAATTGCAACTCAGTAATGGCCAATCACAAGAATTGAACCCATGCTTGGACTCTCCAGCAGCGCACATAGAATGAACCTTCAGGTAAATCCAATGTTTAATCTCACAATAAATTAGCCATTTGTATTTACTATTATTTCTTGTCAGTAAAATGCTTATTGTGCTGAGAGCCACAGAGGTGTCATTGAGCACAGCCTAGACATCTATCTATTCTGTATACAGTATTACATTATCATTTTAAAATCCACATTAACTTTGATTTTGTCATTCTACAAATACCCATACTATCCAAAATTCAGATCATGGTCTTTTAACTCAGAAGAAACTTCTGTTTCTCAACTGTGCCCATTTTTTCCCATCCAAACCAAATAACAAGCTGCAAAATATAATTTCAAATCATGTAAACTCAATCCTTTCTTTTCTATTGCATCCTGTAGCACCTTATATTTAGCTCGTGGATTTTTTCCCTGCCACACAAATTTAGATGTTTCCTTCTGCCATTTTTAAGTGTTGCATCACTTATCAAAATTGATATTATGTGGAACAAAAACATTATTGTAGGAAGGACATTTACATTTATCAGCAATTCTCCCCAGCAATAACTATCCCTATATTCAGTACTTTAAGAACCAGAATAAAAAGAGATGAACTTATGAACATTCCTGCTTCATTTTCTTTTCACAAGGCTTTGTTAAATATCCATTAATAATTGTGCTTTCTTTGAAGTGTAAATCAATCTTCCCCATTTTGTAAAATCCTCTTCCTCTTTTGGAAGTTCATATCGTCCAAACATTTGAACAGGAAAGCCCAATTCGAATTGTCAAAAGTCTCTTCTGCATCTAAGAAAATCAGTGTGGCATATTTTTCATTATGTTGCTCCAAATATTCTAACATTGTTCTTTTAATTAAAAAAAACCTCATATTGATCCTCACAAATAAATTCTTGCAAAATTATTTTCAGTCTATCAGCTATAATCATTGTGAACAATCATTATTCAATTATGTTATCATAATGTTAAAGTAAAATCCTGCTCCTAATTAGGTATTAGGGCAATATCCACCTCTTTTCAACTCTCTGGCAACTTTCCTTCCTGAAGGAGTTTATTTTAAAGATTGTAAAAGTTCATCCTCAAAACATTTATCATAAGAACCTGATAATCCATCTGATCCAGACACGTTTCCTGCTTTAATCTTTTTTTTATAGCTTCAGAAACTTCCCTTATTGTTATAGGTCCATTCATAATCTGTTTCTGATCCTCTGTAATCCTCAGTAAATTTTGCTCTTTAGGTATTCATCTATTTTCTCCAGAGAGATGTCACTTGCTTCATACAAGTTAGAATAATATTGATGAGATGCTTTTTTTCCATGGCCATGTTATCTATTAATACTGTATCACAATTTTGTATTTTCAATATCATTTTCTTTTCTTTATTTCTATGCCAAACTGTTTCCCTGGTTTGTTTGTAAACTCAAAGGATTTTTTCCCTTTGCATAACTCATTTTGGTTTCCATGGATAACTGCTCCTAAAAGAGACAGAGAAAAAAATCATTATTTGAAAAAAGTTAAAATAAGACAAGATTTGTCTACAAGACACTCTGCCAGGGCAGAGACAGAGAGAGGGAGGGAGGGAGGGAGAGAGATGTCAAAAGGATTTTGTGGTTCCCGGTGCTTTTTAACAACTGGTTCTCTGCCCTAATGACTGGGTGGGTAGGCGTGGCTAGGAGGGGGTCATGCAACTGGTGGAAGTGAGTGACATCGAGTTGGCCACGCCCACCCAGGTTTTGTGGCTCCCGGCGTTTTCTTTTCTGTGGGAAACTGGACCAAATGGCTCTTTGAGCGTTTAAGGTTGCAGACCCCTGGTCTACCCCAATCAGATATTCTAAGAGGCTGAGTTTTGACTAAAGGTAGTCATGCTGACCTGAAAGGCTGGAAAAATGAAAGGCTCAGCCATTTCCCCCCGCTGAATTCTGCACATTACATCCTCCGTGTGCTGCAATGTGCATAAATATGCATGCAACCTTGCTGTTCCAGGGAACAATATAACTCATCGTTTTGTTTCACCACATCAGAGGTGGGGTTCCTAACAGTTTGGTCCGGTTCTATCAAATCGTTAGTAACTTGGCGGCGCAGTTCGGTAGAACCGTTAGTGACCCAGGCCAGTCACGCCCCTGAGCTGGTTTTTTCAGTGGCACCAGAGGCGGCACCGTCTTGGTTATTGCTTCTGCACATGTGCATAAGCTTTTCTTAAGCACTGTGCATGCATGCGCGCACGCAGCCGCAGCATGCCCCTGATCGAACTGGCAGTAAGAAGATTCAGAACCCACCTCTGCACCACATGCAACGTTTACATCCCAATCGTAAGTATTTGGTGGACTCCTAAGAGAAATAGTCATGTTTGAGATGGATATATATATATATCAAACTCTTTCATAAGGTCAAAATATTGGTCCACTACTTCAATTTCAGATGAAACCTACAACTATCTAAAGGCAATGCCTAAACACTGTCAGTAAACTCTACTCCCTATGAGCATAAACCCGGATGAAATGTTAGCTTGATGTGGCTTTGAAAGGGCCACACCAAGGGAAGGTTTTCATAGGCTAGGTGGGGAAACCCAACAAGTTGAATCCCTGCAATATGGAAGACTTGAATATTATTTCTTCTATAACAGAACAGCAGTATCCCAACGAAACAGGGAGCAATCCATGGGTTTGACCTGATGGATTCCAGCTGCATGCAATAAATCTTTAGAAAAACCACCCTAAGAAGCTCAATAAGGAATAAGCAGGCAGAGTAGCAAAGGAATGCTGACAGAAGACTAATAGTAAACAGGGCAATGCCCTAATAAAGCATGACTCAGCAGATAACTCCACATGACCGAACTTTGTCTAAGCTTGAAAATTAAGCAAAGTTGGCCTGGGTTCACACTTGGATAGACCACCAAGAAATCACAACATTGTAGGCTACAGTGGGAAGTTGGGGGCAAAAACCTCCCAGAAAAATAATGTAATTAGGGGGGAAATAAAGCCATTTATGCTTAATTGCCAAGAAAACTACCAGGATCTGTCCATAAAGTCACTGCGGAGCTTGAAGGACTCAGGAGGAGCCTAATAGTAATTTTTCTAAGCAAGAAATGTTCTTTAAACAAGAGTTCCATTTAGAATAGGACCTGGCTAAAATCCCTGATAAATGCATTTCTACTATATTTTCTTTACAATATGTTGCCCCATAAACAAAGCTCTCATCTTAAGGTTCTAAACAGCTTTAAAAAATAATTAAAATAAATTGTAATTTAACAAATTAACATTATGAAAAATAATTACCCTCCCAATGACATTCTAATATTGAAAGAAAAAGAGATTAGGGAGGAAGAAAGAAAGAAACCCACAACGGAATAAAGCAGTAACAAAACGCTTCTTTAAAGCTTCTACGGAAAATTTCTCAATAACCCTCACCAGAAATCAAGCTTGATTTGAAAACACCTCTGAGTTTTTATTCTTACCATGAGGAATGTGATCTGTATCTAAAGGATTCCACTGGAACATCAATCATATATAGACACATTGAGTTAGGCATGTGTCTTTTCAAAAGTTTCACTGCTTTTAGTATGTTTACTTCAGAGGTAGGTTCCTACTGGTTCTATCCAGTTCTATTGAACCAGTAGTAACTCTGCGGTGACATCACGGAGCTAGTTCCATCGGTATCTCCATGGGCGCCGCCATCTTGGATTTTGTTTCTGCGCATGAGCAAACCAGCAGCAAAAATATTCACAACCCACCCCTGCTTTACTTCAAATCCCAAATCTCTCTCTATAAAATCCAACCTCATTGTTTATGTCACATTGGTAATGTTTCCACATCACCGTTCGCAAGGAGAAGGAAATATTTACAGTGGTAAAGAGCCTATAATAACATTTTACACTAATCGGTTAAGTGTTACCAACTTTGTAACAGAAGAAAGTTTAGCTAAAACAATATTCTCATTTTTTTTAATTGTGAACTTTAAAAGCAGAAAGCTTCATTTTGCAACCTCTCCCTCAATTCAGTTAATATTTCAGAAAATTTCCTGAAACATATGGGGAAAAATATCCCTTTCATTTGTAATGAATGAAAACGTTATGTTGGCTGAACTTTAACATCTCAGCACTGGTGGAAACCAAACACAATACTGTACAATCATGACAGAAGCAAGGACTATCTTGCAGTACACAATTATGGAAACTCTGCACCATTTAGTCAGTGTTGACTGCCACAAACAACATGGATACTGTAATTTTTCTCGGGAACTTTTCCTAACCTGGCCATCATGTCTTCTAGAATGTACCCATCACCACCATGAATCCATCCATCTGGATGCTGGTTGCTCTCTTCTTTCCTTTAGAAAGAAGTAGGGGGGACATGCAGGCATATGCGTAAGACAGCAGGATGAGTAAAAGCAGAGCAGGAAATGGAAGCCATGGTAGACAGCTTCACCATGATTTATGCTAAGCATTAGATAGAATAGAATAGAATAGAATAGAATTCTTTATTGGCCAAGTGTGATTGGACACACAAGGAATTTGTCT
>JANHFT010002834.1:120432-135383 GCA_032467955.1 Pseudoxenodon macrops | reverse complement strand
AAAATGAAGACAATTATCTATCTATCTATCTATCTATCTATCTATCTATCTATCTATCTATCTGAGAAACAGGCTTGTGGTAGTAAATTGTTTGGTTGTAATATAAATATTCAAATGGAGGCACTGGTGTGCCATGCAGCTTGCATTCCATGCAAATTTATGCTAAATTTTGAAAAATACATAGTATAAGTAGCAGACAACTTTGCATGGCAGAATGTGCTCTTCCTTGCTTTCATTCTATTATCAATAAAACCATTTAAATGTTTATTTAATTGCTTTCCTTAATTGCTTCCTTATGCCATGCATTTGACAGCATCTAGCATGACCTTCTCAACCATTCATATTAACCAGAGCTGTAAGGAAGGCTGAGTTTCTTAGATAACCTTGTTTTTTTCCTGTCCTGTTCTTTCCTCCCAAAGTATATGTATGTATACTTGCTGTAATTTGCAAGTTAGCACATTTTTATGGCTCATGACTCCCATCATGCTCTCTGACTGAAAGATCCAGATTACCTCAAAACACTTTCCCCCCAATCGCATAATCCAAATTGCTAAAATCTCATAAGACATGATGCAAATTTTATGCAGTTTCAGGATCAGTTTCAACTATCAAAAGATTTCAGAGTTTCCCCTCAGGACCCCATAAGATCTCACTTAGAATTGCTGATGTCTCAAATTTTCATGTACCGTAATTTTAGAAACCTTAAGAGGGGTGGACACTTCATGTTTTAGTAGGCATATCAGCATCCAGATATCCTGCATAGCTGGCTTCTGTTCTAATCCCTTATTCTATTTTATTCCACATTCCTAATCTGCAATTGGAATATGCTATTTTTGCATCCCTCCATTGTGATTTGATGTTGATATTTTCCCAGACTTTTAAGCATTCTATTGCTAACTGGTAGGAAGGCGACATTTGCAGATTCCTTCTCACCTCCCATACACTTTCTGATCCAAATATATTGAAATGTTACATTCCAAAATCAATATAAAGCTACTTAATGCTTGGTCAAACAATAGATTCATCAATCCCAGTGTTATCTGCCCAAACAGCTGAACTTCAAAGCTTCAAACAAAACTCATTTTGTCCAGCTAGGTACAATCTTTTAAATAGGATTGAACATGCAATGAAAGCAATGAAAGCATTATGCCATTCAGAATTGCCTTTTTCTCGTGAAACAATGGAAAGTGATACTTTTAATGAGCCCTTTGACCTTCTCTTGTCTTCCTCTAGCCTATGCTACATGCTCATAAAGCCTTCTTAAATAAATCTGTAAATAATAGCAAAACCGTTTAATAAAAGCTGTAAAAGAGAGTATATGTATATATATTGTTGCTTTTTTACTTCTGTTTATTTGTTTATTGTTTGTTTACTGTTTGTAAGATTTTGTATGTTGATTTTAAAAAACTTTAATAAACATTATTTTATTTTTTTAAAAGCCTTCTTAGAAGAGGAATAAATAAGGCACATGCAATTAAGTAGGATCTGTCCCAGCTTTGAGACCCCAGCGCCATGCAAGAGGTGAGCCCTCATCCTCACCCCTGTTCTTGCAAATATAGACGTTTGAAAGCATGCAAATGTGACTAGATAAATAGGTACCACCTAGGTGAGACAGTAACAGTGCTCCGTGATGTCATGTTGACTACATGACTGTGGAAATGTCTTTGGCCAGAGCTGGCTTTCAATGGTCTTGAAATGGAGATGAACACTGCCCCCTATAATCAGCAATGGCTAGTGGAGTAAAATCCACAAGGACTCCTTTTACCTCTTTTTACTCAATTGCGAATGTGTGTGACCAACTATGGATATCTCTGGGAAGTTTGTGCCAGAACTGTGGAGTGCAAAAAAGGAGTAGGTATGTTGTAACCCTGTATAATATTTGCTGAGCATGTCCCATTGAACCTGAAGCTTGTATGCAGGTTTTAGACATAGATTTTATTATGGACTGAGAATTCCGGTCCAAGAGCATCTGGCACCCCAAGCAAAGTTGAACAAACAGTAGGAGGAACCCTAGGGTGTGGTCTTGGGTTCTCCTTAAGAAAAAAAAATATTGCTTCTTTTGTTCTATTTTTAATCCTATTTCTCAGATTCATATTTTTTGAGTTGGGCAGCCATATATACTGTATTGTATAATGAAATATAAAGAATTCTAAACAACAGTAGAAACAGAGCTATTGTTGGGAGGAGTTCATGAGTTTTTAACAGTGAAATGGTTGTCTTACCCATTTAAACCCTTTTAAACTCTCATTTTCCCCCTGGAGTTCTCCTTTAAATCCAATTTTGTTTTCCTGTTCCCTTCTGTTTTGGGGATGCTTGTTGAGCTTCATACAACCCTGAATTCTGTTTCTCTCTGTATGTCTCTCTGTGTGTCTCTCTCTCTCTGTTTCTCTCTGAGTCTCTCTCTTCCCCTCTTCCCCTCTCAATTCAGTAGTAGAGACTCAGTATAAAACAACCTTCAGGGCTGAATACGAGTGCTCTATCATTTCTATTCAAAGTACCTTCCACTGAAAATGCATTTTAATGTGCTGATTGAACTCAGAACTGGATTAGAATATTGATAAAGTATGAAAGGTGATGGATAACTGAATTTCAGTCTGCATGTTTGTCCTAGTCATGTGGATCAGACCAATTATTACTAGAATTCACACCAGGGAATTCTGCAAGCATTTCTTAAGACACTTTCACTGCTTTGCATTTAATTGGGTTTACTCCTGTCTCAGTCAATATAGTTAGATCCATTAATTAAATATAGTTGGTTACCTGTGGAACATCCTGTCTAAATGATTTTTTTAAAGAGGTCACATGAAATTCAAATTGACTTCAGTTTTAAAGGGATTATTGAGCTTTTCAGGGCCAGTACTTTTAAGGGATAATGTAAACATTTCTATTTTTTTAAAGATATACTAAAGGGACATATTTCTCAAAGAAAAGATTTTAGAGTGCTATGAATACGGTAGTTAGTAACTAGAGCAGGATATTTAGTGATGATGTTACATTTATGTAACAATATTCGTGAAAGATGAAAAACAAGACAGTTTCCCATGAGGGAAAGAAACTGTGATTCAAAATGTTGAATTATGGAAATCAAACAAATGCTTTTACTTCTTTGCAAATTCATAGTTTAAGATATTTTTTAGAAGAAATTCATTTGGTTTATACTGTTATACAGTATGTATTCTCCTTGGAAATGCTATATAATCTGATACATAACTGACATTTAGATCATAAATGCCATGGATATTAGTATTTCATTTCTTCCCTTTCAATGTGATCTACACAATCCAAACTCTTTTAAACAATTTTTTTTTAAAAACCACACACACTGGATGAAGTGTTTGAAAACTATAAAACACCTGACCTCATTTTTAAAAGATTCTTGGCATTATCCCACATGTATAGATATATTAAGCTATTGTGGTAATTTACTTATAATCAACGTTATCTTTCAAAAGTCCAAGTATTACAAAAGGTTACTAAGAATGAAAATAATTCCCTTGAAAAAAGATTATATTGGCAGTAAGGTAGATTGTTATTAGCCACTTAATCAATTACAAAATTCTCATCAGGAAGTTTCTTTTTACAAACATCCATATGCTGTTTATTTGAATCTCCAGTTTTACTGACAATATAAATAATGATCAAAGGGATATATTTATTGATGTCTGTTGTAATTTGTATAAGATATTATTTAAAAACTGGTTCGTGAATTCCACTAATCTGCTTACAAATGTCTTTTTTATTTTGCTATTAATATTCTTAAACAGAAATTTAACAGTTGATGCATAGTTTTCTAATTCCTCTTCTCATGTTTTATCATTAACTGCCTATTTACTGGAAGAAAAATTATTCTGGCAATACCTAGTTATGCTATTTTAGATCAGAACACTATAAATTCCAGATCAGTTCTATTGATTTACTGATACAATTACAATAGAAATGAAACTTATGATTCAAAAATGAGACATTAAATATTCTCATGCTTGCCACCCTTTATTTTTATCATTTATGTTTTACTGGCGTTACTGTAATTGTTTGATTATTGTGAGCCACTCAGATTTATGGAGATTCTGGCAGCATACAAGAAATTATTATTGCTACTATTATGATTGGCAGCACAGTCACCCAGATGTTCAGATTGGATTTGGCATTTTTATCCACTTATCGAGTCCTTTCCAAAGAGCTGGGATAGGCAAATGTTGTTGTTTGATGGTATTAAATGTATAATGAAAGGATGTAAGTAAAGCTGCCTTTTGCAATTGATAAAATGAATGATTGTTTATTGGGAAGGGAATGTATAATTTCAGTATTTGTTAGTTCAAAAGGGAATAGAGGTTACTGACAATTCTTTTGCATTTGATAGCATTTGGAAACTTTTGTGATTAGAATTATGATATTGCACGATCTGCGGTATATCTTTATTTCCATCTACTGGCTAACTGGATTTTTGTGGCCTTACTTTACATAAGGTGTTCTATGGATGGAGGAAAATAGAAATAGCATTATTCATTTTATCCCGTTTTTTAAAAAAAACACAATTTGGGGTAGATTACATATACCAGTCTATTTTGTTTTGTTTTGGCATGTTGTTAAGTGAGTTCATCTTGGTCTCAGAAACAAATCATTATTGTACATTTTTCTCATGCCTGTCAAAATGCACATTGTGCCTTATTTTTTATAAAACATTAGAAACATGGATGGGCATATCAGATTTCTAAAATGAGTGTTGAAAGCAAAATTAGTTAGTCCATATTCAGAATTGAAAGAAGCAGAAGTAGTTCAGATTTCTAACAAGGATCCTCACTGTTTTTGTCAATAATGCCTTAAAGAAGCCACACTTTTTCTGGAGCTCTATGATGGCCATGTAACTGGGCTGCTACAAGGGCTAAGTACTCTTAGAATAATAGAGTTGGAAGAGTCCTTGGTGGTCTTCCAGTTCAACCCCCTGCTCAGGCAGGAAACCCTACACCATTTCAGACAAATGGTTGTCCAATCTTTTCTTTAAAATCTCCATTATTGGAGCACTCACAACTTCTGGAGGCAAGCTGTTCCACTGATTAATTGTCAGGAAATTTCTCCTTAGTTCTAAGTGGGTTCTCTCTTTGATCAGTTTCCATCCATTGTTTCTTGTCCTGCCCTCAGGTGCTTTGGATAATAGCTTGACCTCCTCTTCTTTGTGGCAGCCCCTCAGGTGTTGGAACACTGCTATCAAGTCACACATAGTCTTTCTTTTCATTAAACTAGACATGCTCAGTTTCTGCAACCGTTCTTCATATGTTTTAGCTTCCAGTCCCCTAATCATCTTTGTTGCTCTTCTCTGCACTCTTTCTTAGAGTGTCAACGTCTTTTTTATATTGTGATGACCAAACTGGATGCAATATTCCAAGTGGGTTTTACCAAGGCATTATAAAGTGGTTATAACACTTCACATGATCTTCATTCTATCCCTCTGTTAATGCAGCCTAGGACTAAGTTGCCTTTTTTGGCAGCTGCACAGAATGCTGGCTCATGTTCAAGTGATTGTCCACTAGGACTCAGGTAAATATTCATGAGAGGAAAGAAAGCATTAAGGGCAGATGTGGGTTCCTACTGGTTCAGGCCGGTTCTACTGAGTAGGTAGTAGGCCGCTGGTGATGTCACGGAGCCGGTTCTTCCATCTTTTTTTGGGATTTTTTTTTTTTAGGGGAATTTTTTTATTTTATTTTTCCCCAGATTTTTTTTTCTGTGCATGTGCAGAAGCTGAGTTTCCGGCACTGCGCATGCATCCCTATCTTGTTTTCTGCCTTTCTTGGGGGGGCTTTTTTGTACTGTGCATGCAGCGTGCCCACATGGCACGGGAGGCAGCGAACCGCCAGCGAGGTAAGTTAGAACCCACTCCTGATTAAGGGGATGACCACATGTAGTTGAACCCAGCTGCTGCCATTGAAATATGGCTCAAACTCAAGCACACATTTTACTGATCCCTCATAGAAAGCAGAGACAGCTATGAAGAAATTATCAGCAGGTATACTGAGGATGATCCTGCCAAATCCAAGGCATCACTGGTTGCTTTAGATCTTAATATTGCACACTTTTAGATGAAAAGCAAGCTTCTGTTTCAGAAATATCTTGTCTGAATTATTTCTATGCCTTATTTTTTTCCTTAAAAAGCAATGTGTAAAAACAAGAATTATGTTACATTTTATGTAACAGAGGGGATGATCCAGTTTCTCTTTCTTTATCCTCATTCTTATAAAATATATTTTTTACCATCATGCTTTTCTCCCTGGACTCATAAGCAAAGCTTTGTGTAGGCATTGCCATCAGTAGGAGATAAATTGGGTTTTACCACACATTTTGTTTTATCTCAAGTTATTATGCAGTGTGAAATATGTACTGTAATTGAATCATAATCCATGAAAGAACCAATCAAAGTCTAAAATGTGACTGTATCCATCAATTGATTTAAAAGCTATCTATCAGTCCATATCTGTCTGTTTATTCATACATACTGTCTTAATATGATTCATATGAAACAATAAAAGAAGCACTATTTAATGAGGGAAAAAGGGACCAAAAATAGAAATATATTTGGCATACAGAGACATGGTACAAAAGTTGGCCAGAATAACCCATGAATTCAGATATAGCGAGACGTCTTACACCATCTCGTAACCAAGGTCACATCTTGAACTCAGCCCCACTGTCTGGAATTTCTACCTATTCTTATTTTTCTCAGCTTCACTAATCTCACCATCTTTTCTTAGAATTTTCCCCCTCAATCCCCAGTTGGATTCTCCTTATTTCTAGAGGTGAAAATAAATATAGATAGAGAAAAGTAAACTAATGTAGCCTGCTATTGGCAAGGTTGAATTTCCATTTGAGCAGGTACAGATGGACAAAAGGTCACAAGAGTTATTACATTCTTCATCCATTTGAAGAAGTATATGGATGGCATTGTTTGTTTCTGATGCATTTATTTTCTGTAGAAGTTGTTTTAAAATTCATAAACAAAAAGCCAGTGATCTCTTTTACAGATACATTGTGAAATGATATGGTATATATTCTGATGCATTGAAAGTAAAAAATGCTGTTCAATTTGACAAGCAAGCACAAACTGTTCCATGTTACCAATGCACAAGTCAAATTTAATACACAAACAAATCTATTCCACTATTAAGTTACAATGATTTCCAATCTTTTCTGCTTTTATTGTTCCATCTCTTTGTAGTGCATCCAAGCTTTCTATAGAGCTTAAGAATTGACCTGACTAGCTTTGCAGAATAAATGATAACTCTAAAAGCAGGATGACACACATAATAGCTTACTGTTTAAGTAAGCTTAAGTAAGCTTACTAATATATTACTCATGCATTTGCCATCATATAAAAGATTAGGTGATAGTTAAATATTATAAAGAGAATAGACATATTTATTTATATTCAGTCTTTATTATTTTTATAAATAACTCAGAGTGCCAGACATACCTAATATTCTTTCTTCCTCTTATTTTCCTCATAACAACAACCCTGGGTTGGATTGAGACAGATATAATATTTAAAAAGAAATAAGTAAATATAGAATATGGTAATCAATTAAAATTGTGTATTAATAAATTCAGAGATTCTGGTCTAATGTATTTTTGCTGTATGGGATTACCTCTACAAATTGTTTGTATTAAGATATCTTGAATGTCTTGATATTCATGAATAACAAATAGCTGATTAATATAAACTGTTTTGCTTTTCGGGGAAAAAAAGATTTTTCCAAAAGTTGTTTCAGGCATATAAAATGTTTTAACATTCCCATCTTCCAGCCTATTCTTCTGTTTTAAGTACTTCCTCTAGTTTGTTGTCTAATTGGGCAATGCTTTGTAGTAGTATTCAGAAGTAAATCTCAAGGGTTAAATATAACATATTTAAATATAAATATAAGCACAATCATAGGATTAAAATAAGCATAAGGTTGAGATAAGCTGGACAATTAGATGGTAGTAAAGAGACTATTCTATATCACTTTGGACTAATAGTCATAGAGATCTTTGCAGTCTATATATAGTAGCGATAATTTCTTCCTGATTATATTATCATATTTCATACTTCCCAGTCCAACAATTGGTAAAGCTTGGTTTCTTGTTTCATTTGAAATACTAGATCTGATACAGAATATATAAGAATGTCTATCTGAAGACTGCTGTAGAAATCTTTGTGGAAATGTTTGGTATTATTCAGGAGGCATTTCAAGAAGAAAAAAGATTTGAAGAAGAAAAATAAATGTAGAACCCCGCACCAAAGAATATTAAAGTCATCATAATGGTAAACTATTTTTTAAATGAAACATTCATCTAGATAAATAGTTCTGAAAAAAAATCTTGGCAATAAAGAATTGAAAGGTTGTATTAAATAAAACATTTGTGAAAAGAGGGGCAAAATCCCCACTGAGAACTAACTTTTTTAAGAGAATGGTAATAAGGAAGCATTGACAGTTTTAAGGAAAATAATTCAAGACATGTTCTGCTCTGTCTCTACTGCATGGCAATTAAACTAGCAGAGAAGGAAAGCAATTTTCTTTGATTTGCAGGAGGTAAGCCCACTGGTGAACCTGATTAAAGCAAGCTGAAGAAACATTTGGCTAGCTGAAAAGGCATGGCAATACAATGCAAATTCCCTTGTCAACTTTTCTGAAAAAGATGAACTTGAAGTTGTACCTGTAATACATGTATAGGCTAGCCCTTGTATTTCTAAAAGAAATAATTATAATTATAAATATTTATTTTAATGCTGAAACAGTAAGTAACAGTTTTAATGGTGACATGGCAGTAGTGGGTCTTATCCGGGATGACAATGAAGATGCTTATAGGGAAGAGGTGGAGACTCTGGTGGACTCGTGCAATAAAAGTAACATGGTTCTAAATGTTAATAAAACAAGAGAGATCATTGTAGATTTTAGAAAGAGCCAGCATAATCATACCCCACTCAGTATCAAGGATGCAGCTGTAGAGGTGGTCAACAGTATTAAGTATCTGTGGGTGCAAACAACCAACAACCTGAACTGGTCTCTCCAGACGTCATCTTTAGTGAAGCCTCTAGAGACACGTCAACTGCATGTTCTGTCTTTTTTGTGCATAGCTGTAGCCTTAATCAAGAACTAGTGATCTGATTTATGGTAAAAATTATAGATACAGATGTCCCTAATCAGACATGAACATAGGAAGTATTAGTTTGTTGCCGTCTGTAACTTCACTATGATATTGACCTGCCATATACTTTTCTTAAAAGTAGTACTAAGATTCCATGTGAAGTGCTATGAATATTCAACTAATATTCACTGTTGCCTCAATAATTTAGGACAACATAGTATTCTTCCTTCTTCGCTGATAACAAAAATGCATTTTAAAGTGAGTATATCTTTTAACAGAAAAAATGGATACATCTGGCAATCTAAATGCATAAATCAATTTTCTAAAATCTGATAGCACTGAATGATATACCAAGATACTCTATGTTTGCATGTATAATATTACCCATATCACATTTGCATTCATGTTGGAAGCACCTAAAGTGCTTCTGGGTTGAAAGGATTAGCTGGTGACATCACCATTGCCCAGGGGATGTCCAATTGGGTGCTCCTTTCATGTCTCCATTAATGTGCCCACCAAAACGGTACCTGTTTATCTACTTGCGATTATTCGCTTTCAAACTGTCAGATCAACAGGAGATGGAGCCAATGGTGGGAGCTCTGCCAAACAGCAGCACTCAGGTGTCAAACCCAGGCTTGCTAATCATCAACCCAGCATCCTAACTACGTGAGCCATCATGCTCCCTGGGTAATATAAAGTGATATATTATCCATATTTTATGCTTTATTTCATATTTATTCCCCTTTTTCAAAAGGGATGAGGTTTCGCTATTCCTTATGAAGATTATATAATACAAAATGAAAGAGAAAATATGAAATGCTCAGCATATTTAATGAACACTGTTAAAAGGCAATATTTTGATACTAACCTTGCTTCTCATTTATTTAACCTTAATAATTGAAAATTTCTAACCTGAAAGAATGAATTACAAATAGTCTAAGGTTCTTCCTGATTCATATTTTTTTCACCAACCTGAAAAAAGTAGATATATACACAAATGAAGGGTAAAATTGTCAGTTTTCTTTTCTTTTTTGCAGGCTCTTATTTATTTCACACCAGTTAGCGAAATAATAAAAAAAACCACTCTAAAATATATTTTCTTTAGTACTAGAGATTAAAGAAAAGATTTACTAAGACAGCTCATGTTATACCTTAATTTCAATGTTTTATGTGAGCTAATTCATCAGAAATCTAAATATTGAAGAAATCAATTTCACATACTGGTTTGGAAAGTGTGAATTTATTTCAGCATGTGAAATAAAATTCTGTTCCCTTCCTAATATGGGCAGATAGGTATACGGAAACTTCAATCAGTAGCTGTTTATATCAGAAAATTTTGACATCAAATCCATACACAAAAAAATATTAGTCATTTCTTGTAGACATATGTATGTCCCACAAAATTGCAAATTATAATGACAGCTTTCATATTACATATTGTGTTTTCTATATGTCATTTTTTAAATTTTCCCTGCATTTCTTATCTTTAAAATTATATTTCTCCCCTGTTGCTGTTAAAGAAAGGTGAAAAATTGGTAAATCATTATTAAAAATGTCACAGGATTTCTGATTAATATATGAATTTTTAAGAATGATATTATAAACTAACATATAAAATACTTCAAACGTTTAAAAGAAATTATCTTTTAATTTAATTCAAGCATAGTTTAACTAGCAATTTTCTGTACAGTTCAGAAAAACAAAGACAAGCAAAAGCAAACAATGCATAAATAAATATGTTTGTGGGCAAGGAGCTTACAACAATAGTTAGTTATGCATCCTTATGTATTAAGTCAGAGATACAGAGAGAATTGTTAACTCCTTTACTGTCTTTGGAGAATAATCTCATTTTATATCTTCCCTCAAATATACTTTGCATCATTGAATGATCTAATTATACTTAATTACAAATCCTGTAATGTTTTAGGGCTACAGACATGGAGATTCTAGCACACAGAAATACATGTTTCCTCATTTTTTAAAGGTTATCCTAAGTGTTCTAGCATTTATGACACTTTTTTACTCATTCTTTACACTATTCCTTTCATATATGTGGGACTACAATTCACATTCTCCTCTGTCAGCATGGCTATTTTCCAGTACAGCAATTGCATTGTCCTGCATTTTTCCAAACTAACATCTATTTCTAAGGCCTTCTAAGAGTAAGTTGTTTTGATAATTTAAGAATGTCTTTTTCATCAAAAGTGAAATTGTACTTAAATAATGGTAGTGGATTTTTTTTTCTATTAGCAACCTCTCCTATCCAGATCACTTCCAAGAGACTGAAAGAAAGCATAGGGTAGATGATGTTAGGGTTCTTTTCATTAGGTTTCTGATACCTATACTTAGAAGATAGGTCTGTGTAGAAGTGTATCCATTTCCATGTTTCCCCCAATGAGGCACAAAAGAAATTAAAAAAATTGACAAGTGCACCTATAGTAAAAGTAGACATTCTCTCTGGCCCATGCTTTCAGTTGTCAGGAAATAGAGTTTTATGTAATGTTAATTTGGATCTGATTTTTTTTAATTGCCTTGAGCAATGCTGCATACCTGTATTCTATTTGATATTCAGAGAGTATCCATCTTACATTACTATAGTAAGCACAATACTATATTTCAGACTGATACATCTCACAGGCTATTATCCATGTCTTATCCAGCACTGAACATTGGTTCTTGCCTGCCTATTGCGTTCCTTTACATGTAGTCCTTGACTTACAACAGCTCATTTAGTGACTTATTTATAACAGCACTGAAAAATGTGACTTATGACCATTTTTCAGAGTTACAATCTTTGCAGCATCCACATGATCATGTGATTTACATTTGGATACTTCACAACTGGTTCATATTTATGATGGTTGCCTAGTCTCAGGGTCATGTGATCACCTTTTGTGACTTTATGACAAGCAAAATCAATGGGGACGCCAGAGTCAGTTAACAACTTGGTTTCCAACTTATCAACTGCAATGATTTACTTAACAGCCGAGGCAAGCAAGGTTGCAAAATGGGGCAAAACTCACTTAACAAATGTCTCACTTAACAACAGACATTTTGGGCTCAATTGTGGTTGTAAGTCAAGGACTACCTGTACATGAGGAGTTATGGGATTATCACATTTCAAGCAAATAGCAACATCAGTAGTCAACTTCAGTAACATACATCATCACTGTGATGTCACAATAATTATGCCAAACTCTTCAGGTAGGAAGCTTCAATACAGAGACAGGGATTTTCATTGAAACATAGACAGAATCAACAAGAGGTTTCCATTTCATCAAGCATCATCCAGCAAAAGGTAATGCTTTTCAGGCATGGCAAATTCATAGTCAGCATTCCTTCACAGGATTTGAAAGGGTGAAATTTAAATATATTTCCTTCATCATGAATAGTTTTAAAACTTTAAGCAAATATTGCCTTCAATATTTTTTTCAGCTGTATCTTTTGCCAATAAAATACCATCCAAAAGTTGAGAGAGATTCCCCTTTTCCCATCTCATTAACAAATGCATACCTCATCTGCCAGTTCTCAAGTAATACTCTTTAGTAAGTACATCTTGATTCTAAATGTTATAGAAGGTTAATTTCTATATTATCGGTGATGAGATTTTTCTCTCAGAAACCAAGATGCTAATCACATTTGGAGATTAATAAACTTGGGAAAAGGAAAAAAAATAACCAATATTTTCTGTGGAAGCAGAATTAAATCAGATTATGTGCAATCATTGTGATATTTTTCCACATTTTTTTTAATGAAATAAGCATGCCTATAATATTTAACTACTTAAAAAAATACCATCAAGAAACTTTAAGAAAGGAAGAATACAAATCACTTTATTCTTTAAAAAAGAAAGAAACCTTAAAATATCATTTCTGACTATAAAAACAATCAAGAAAATGGAGCAAATTAACTAAAATAGATAGGTTTAGATGTAGCACTTTTTCATATAACAAAAGATTCACAAAGGAGATAGTTTTTATTTAATCTTGACTAAAAACATTTTTTTCTGTTCACTATAGGAAATATCACAGAGATGAGGTTCTACTCAGAGATGCAAATGTTCTTGTGAAAAGCTTGTCTTTATAATGAGACTTTTAAAGTAGGGGTCCCCAACCCCTGGTTCGTGGACCAAAAATGGTCCACAGCATGCCAGCAACCGGTCTGCACAAACAAGCGAAGCCTCATCTGCAGAATGCAGGCAGCGCACAAAATCACACCCCTTCTGGTCCACGGAAAAACCTTTCTCTATGGAACCAGCACAATTCTTTTGTATCCCCTGCTTCCCATGTGCCTGTGGAAATTAATACAACATTGCAAGATAAACAGCAAAATAATGTTAACAATACATGTAAAAAGGTTAGGGTTAGTGTTTTTAAGGATTTCTGTAGAAAATAAATACTATGTTTGTCACAAATAGAATAGACAAGCCCAAATGATCTTCCCCAAATTAACATAAAGATCTGAGGAGGTTGAATGTATTATACTTGTGATACAATCTTTTGAAATGCTTTTTATGGAGATTTATACAAAACATAGATTAGGAAAATTTCAAAATCATAACAAATGTGCACTTTCAAGCTATTTTTCTTAAAAACAGAGGCACAACTTTGATGATTGGAATTATAGCTGAGACTGACAGAGACTTATTATTCTTTCATAATCCTAATCTTAAAGTAATTCATATGTAATATATGCTCCATCCTGATTTTTAGCAGTCTAATAATGTAGAGATGCAAGGAAAGCCATATACAGTACTGTTACTGTATGAACTAAAGGTACTAAAGTCTTTTAAATGACAAATTCTGGAGGCACAGGGGGGAAAAGTGGAATCTAAAAAGATATAAACTTGACCCCAGCAATGTAAGTTTTCTAATATACAAGTTTTATTTTATACAACATGTCCAATTACAATTTAAGATTGCAAAATCCATGTTGTAGTCTCAAGACATCCTTAAATCAAGTTAACTGCCTTTCTTCATATTTATTTCTTGGTACCCTTGACTATCCATCTCCCAGTGATTTTCATTATCTCTTTGACAATAAGCTTTTTGGACCAAGTCACTCTTTTAATGGTTTTGTTTACAAAATTCTGTAGTGCTATGGGCATGCATAGGTTTATATTGAAAACAACAAAATTAATATAACATAAACAGTGTGAGCTTGGTGAAATGTAGTATTTTGACATTGTATTATTGCAGTGAAAGACTGAGGCAGTTTGAGATAATATTCAAAAGTGCTCATATTGCAAATAACCCATTACAATATAACATTCTGCAGTTTTTGAACATGCACTATACATGCATAGAGGACACTTCTGCCAACCAAACTGGTTGTCCTCCTCTGTTGATTAGAAGTAGCTAATACTCCACAGAGGCATTTTGAAAATGCCAGAATTTTTTTTGCTTTTCTCAAATTTCCATTAAAACGATGAATTTGTAACTCTGGTTGTATTATTGCTCCATAAAAGAATAGACTTTTTACCAAAGTCTCTTCTTTTGAAAAGTAAAATGGGCTTCCCAGAGGGACCATTTATTTTCTTGAACTTGAACTTTTTTCAAAGCATTTCTGGAATTCTGGTTATATCCAATTACATTCCAAGCAATTGCAACAAAAATATTTAGAGAAATACAAAACTCTTATTCAGCTAAATGTCTGTGGAGATTCTCAGTCATTCGGGTTATGGTTGTCCCAAAGGTGTTTTTCAAGAGGCAACTGGACTATCTGGTTTTTCTTTGAAGATGTTTTGCTTCTCACCTAAAAGCCTTCAGCTCATCCAAGAGCTAAAGAAGCTTCTTGGATGAGAAGCAAAACATCTTCAAAGAAAAATCAGAAAGTCC
>JANHFT010002834.1:106519-120332 GCA_032467955.1 Pseudoxenodon macrops | reverse complement strand
AGAAGCAAAACATCTTCAAAGAAAAATCAGAAAGTCCAGTTGCCTCTTGAAAAACACCTTTGGGTGATATTTAGCTAGTAAGCAACTGAATAATGTACAATTGGAAACAATTGAAGATCCACTGTTTACATAGGTAAGGTACAATTACCTGAAGTAAGAGGATTTCTTACATAAAGCTGTTTTTATGAATTTTTCCATACATGAACATCCCTTTTTATCAGGATACCTCATGTTTAGTTTAAACAAAAGCTACATGTTCAAGAATAGCATCCAAAAAGGTTTTCAAATTTAGTAAAGAATAACAACTCCTATTCATATCTCCTTTCAATTGTTCAACTCCATGTGGAGAACCACAAGCCTTAAATGATAATGACCTGACCATCATAATACATGCTTTAGAAACTGGGAAAGATGGATTATAGTAATGAGATCTGCATTATGAAGACTTATCCAGAAAAGTCAGTATATTTACATTATAACCACCATTCTTTCTCAGAAAAATGAAACTATAATCATCACCAATGTATGTGTATAGTGTGTTACTCACATTATTTCTTAAAGTTAGCCCTTCAGACCACCAGCACTCTCTCGTAGGAACCATTCCAATGTTCCTAACTGCTAATTAACTGCTCCTCAAAGATTTCATGCTCAACATTCTTTAAAGGCGTGGCCTCATAATGGTGCCTTTCTATCACACCTGGCCAGAGCTGAAACTGTTTAACTTCATGTTTTCTGATATGATTCTAAAGGGTATGATCTATCATCTTCCAACACGATTCTTGCTATAGACTCAGTCATAAATTCAGGTACTTCAGCAGTGGCTATAATGAAGCAATCATAGACTGGAATCAACTCAGGCATTCCTCTATCAGAACATTTGTTTTGTGTTGCTATAGTCCCATGATATGAAGAGAAGAGGAGGAGAAGCAAATTACTGGAGGGTATGGTAGACCTCTCTTTAAAAAGAGGTCTTTAAAGCAGTTGAAGGAAGCAGCTGTAACTGCTCTATGAGGATCAAGTGCCACCTGAAAATTGGCACAGGATATTTATTTTGTTTCGCTACTGTTAAACTAGCAATTAAACTAGCAATAGTAGTTGCTACTGGAGGAAGACTGCCAATTCTCTGATGTTCAGCTTCCCATTGCTCAAGAACTGAAATGGCTATATACCCAGTTGATTATGGGGAGACAGGCAGTCCTCAGCTTATGACCACAATTGAGCCCCAAACTTCCTTTCCTAAGCAAGCAATTGTTAAGTGAGTTTTGCCCCATTTTATGACCTTTCTTGCCTCTGTTGTTAAGTGACTCTTTGCTGTTGTTAAGTTAGTAACACGGTTGTTAAGTGAATCTGGCTTCACTTGACTTTGCTTCTCAGAAGGGCACAAAAGATGACCCTAGGACATTACAGCCATCTTAAATACATGTTAGTTGCCAAGCATCCAAATTTTGATCACGAGACCCGGAGGATGCTGCAATAATCATACATGCGAAAAATGATCATGCCACTTTTTTCATTGCTGTTATAACTTCAAATGGTCACTAAACAAATGGTTGTAAGTCGAGGACTGCCTGAATATTGTACGCTTGTTATTATAAGTATATTGGTACCATGTTTGTTTTTGAAAATAATTCAAAGTGGTGGTATTAAGTATTAATGGTTTAATACCACAATCATAAATTATTTAATATCATCATATTATTTAATTTGAAACTTAAATAATTGAGGTATGAGATCAGCTCTTTGGGAGGCCTTTGTTAAGAGAGATTACCTGGTTGAGCACTTGTTTCTGGGGAAAAAAGGAAATGAAGTTGCTGTGATCATCTGAATAAAAGCATACAATTAAGGCTCCATGATTTTGTATTCATCTATTTCTTTTTACCGAATTTGTCTTTGTTTAGAACAGGGGTGTCAAACTCACAGCCCGCAGGCTGGATGTGTCACGTGTTGGCCACGCTCACCCCCAGTTTAGCGAAGGGGAAAAGTCGTGATAGGTCACGGGACGACAACATGACGCTGCAAGTTTGAAACCCCTGGTTTAGAAGTATTGCTATAATTTTGTTGGATTATGCTAACATTAACTTTTATCATTTCCAGAAGAGTTTTCAAAATATTATAGTTTGACTGTTAGATCATGGAAACAATTTTCCCTTAATATATTCTGTTGCTACTTAGCCCTGCAATTGGATACACAGTGAGCAGCTGAAAAGTGCAGGCTGTTGTTTCAGTCTCATTTTTAGAAATAAAGTATCGTCACTCAAAGGAGAACATTGTTTTTAACGATTGCTATACTTGGTGGCAAATCTTTAGCAATAAATTTTTCTTTATTATACTGATATATTAATGCACTGAGTTTCCATGATACATATAACCATGTTGTTCATCTTTCTGGTCTTGAATTTTCTTGACTCATTCAGCAGAGCTTCCAAATCATTAGCATACCTTCAAATTGTTCTTTGTTCAGTATTCTTCCAAAATGTACTGTGGGGTATTTATAAGGACTACTGTGAAAAAAATCTGCAGACTCTTTGAGACATGATGTTACACACCACTACAGTGGTTAAATAGATTAGAGTAGAGGAAGATAAATCATACGTGACTGATATAGAGGTGCACAAATTAACCATCCTGGGACTTTACTACTGGGTGCATCTATTGGGTTGCCGGTGGTGAGAGACCCATTAGATAAAACAGCTGTTAGATAAGCTTTGCCAAGTAAACAGCTGTGGATATTTAGCAGCAACACTAACTAGATGTAGTAACAGTAACATCTGGGAAATGTTACTGATTTGACAGAACTACTACATATATCCAGGGATAGTACTGGGCAAGTAACACTGCTGGAAATATGCCTACCACTGATGGAAGTCAGCTGTTCTACCAGTAACAAGTGACAACATATAACCTGGAACAGTTGGAGGGGCATATAGAGTGGCAGGGATGAGATTAAATCATGCGGCAATATTAATAGTGGTGGGAATGCAATGACAAACCAGTGCAATATGTTTCTCCAAGAGAATTATCGATAGCTGAAAACATCAAAAGGATAAACAGAACAGATGATTTCTAATTTCTGGTAGAGGATGTGAAAGAAGAAAACTGGGCAGGGGCAGTGGAGAGAGAAATTCCTGATTGAAACAAGCACAAATATATTTATCTATGTATTATTAATTAATAAGATTTGTGTAGCCATCCATCTCACAAAAAGCAGCTCTGGGAAGCATAATTGAATAAAACAACAGATATAAAATAGTTATAAAAATATTAAAAAACCACATTAAGAGAAAAATATTATGGCCGGCGATCTTGCAGCCGTCCAAAACAGAAATGGCAAGATACCATCAATAAAGATATACAAGCCATGGGTCTGTGCCCTGAAGATGCAGCTGATCGTGCAAAGTGGCGTGCAATGATCTGAAAAGTGGACCCGGCACTTGCAGGAAATGCTAGGAAGAAGAATAAGAAGAATAAGAGAAAAATATTATAAAAACAAATATGCAAACTCTAGGCAAAGAGTTGATAAGAATGGCCACTTTAACACTCTAGTCATCTAAACATCCCTCAGGTTCCCTAGGAGCCCTAAACCTGATAACATAACCAAGTCTTAAGGGACTTTTGGTACATCATAAGGGATGGAGCTAGAAGAGAATATTTGCAAATGTAAGGTCCTTTCATTGCCAACATCATCAGTGCATTATCTAGTTTGAAAATGAAAGGACTGCAAGAAAACAACCAAGCTCAGAGAGCACCAAGGATCCCGCAGGGATGGAGTTAATTTAATTTTGTGGGGAAGAATGTTCCATAAAGTGGGCACCACAGCAGAGAAGATATCCATCCATCCATCCATTTGGAAGTCAGGTGGGATATAAATTTTAACAATAATATCCACTAGTTTTACTTTGGCATTCAAATGTTGTGTATTTTTACACAGCATCTCTCTCTCCACCCCTCCCTCTGTGTGTTTGTGTGTGTGCATGTTGATATCTTGCCATAAATATCCTGATATATACATGCTTTGTTCCCAAGTTTTTGACATTGATCTGACATGAAAATCTGAAGTGCAGTTTTGAGTGCACTTGGCAGAAGGCATTTTGTATTTTTGCTAGGAATCCTGCATTATTAAGAACTCTGACTGAAGATGTACATGACCCCCTTCAGATCTACCCTCTAAAGAGGGGAAGGTAGGAGATTAGTGTTGATTAGAATGCCCCACTTTATTCCTTTATATTATTCAATGATATTTGGCTAGATGCTGTTTATATTGTATCCTGGCTGAAAATCTTGATCACCTGGTAGAACTGAGTAGAGAATGTGATCTAGTGAGCAGCACATCACATATAATTTCAAAATGGATTGAGGTGATTGGTAGGATACCTGTGTCTATACCATTATAGAGAAGATGCCAGGGACTGCAGTTGAAATTCAACCATGGATTGGGTTGGCTCCAAACTAGGAAGCTAAGGTGAATCGGCTTGAGAGAGAAATTCGTAATTCCCTTGCTACTCAAACTACAGGTTTATCCTCAATACCCTTGTCTCATAGCACATATTGAGCTATGCATAGGGCAACACTCCCCTATTTTTATGCATTAACCTTTTAGCTGACACATTCTCATCCTTTTGGTATGTATTTCCTGTGATTTATTGACTCTCTATCACCTCTATTTTCTTTTCAGAGAAAATAAAATCTAAAAACATTTAGCAAGAAGGCCTATGCTTCAGCTTCACCTCCAGTGTTCGTTTGTCTCTTTCCAGAAGTAATGCTAAAGAATTGATTGATTCTGATTTAATCAAATATTGCATCTGGATATCTTCAAAGTGCAATTATGCTTCACTTACCCATGCAGTTCCTTTTTGGGTTGTAACCGGCAATTACATTTTCTTCATTTATTATAAGTAATAAAAATGGAACGATCAGCTTTCTAGCATCTGCTTGAGAAGACACAGCAGGCTTCACCTTATAAAGAATGAATGAATAGAGCACATAGAAGGCAAACCTATTGCCACTTGGAATCCA
This sequence comes from Pseudoxenodon macrops, assembly GCA_032467955.1. Taxonomy (NCBI): domain Eukaryota; kingdom Metazoa; phylum Chordata; class Lepidosauria; order Squamata; family Pseudoxenodontidae; genus Pseudoxenodon; species Pseudoxenodon macrops. Next base: position 115,319 of record JANHFT010002834.1, on the reverse strand, counting down.
TGTATGAATAGAAATGGTCACCTACGGCTTCAAGTTATTCTAGCTGTCATTGCACTCTCTCTTGCAAATTAGCCCGAGAACAAGCTGCGCATGTAGAAGGTCAGATGCAGTTCCAGAATTTCTGCAAGGATCTTTTCCCCCCCACTGTTTTATTTTTCCAGCCTTAAAAAGTGGGGGGATGGAATAAAGAAATTGCTTTTTGTCTTTCTTCTGCATGAACTGCAAGGAGTTTCCTTGCTGCTTCTCAACCAAGGACTAAGAAGGTTTTCCTGAACATTATTATTGTCAAAATTGTTAGAATAAGACCTAGCTCACCACCAAAATCAATTGCATAATCAGGCTTATAGTTCCATCCATGAATGTAATATTATGAATATGTTTCTTAACATGTTCTCTGCTGTACATTTTATAAAACATCCTTAGGAATGGAAGTTTTTATTAGTGTATCAAGCTGTGGCTGCTAACTCATTACACAGTTCATGCCTTGAGAGGAGGCAGCTAATTCAGAGCATTTTCTTATCTCTCTTCTTCCCATGGTAAAATCCTGGGATTGCTTGTTAGAATAAGAATTAGAGCTTTAGGTAAGTCATACATCAAAGCTGTGATGCTGTACTTCTAGAAATCTATATTTTTTTCACATTTTGTAATTCTCTTATTTCTTTATCAGTTGTAAAGCAATTGTTTCCATATTTGGGATTTTCTGTGTGCTCATAGTGTCTGGACAACATTCTATGTAATGCCTATGTAACCTACACCTAGCTTTTTCAGGTGCAAGGGACCAGTGACTCATTGTACCCTGTTGGCTTTGAATGAATAGATGATTGTTTGGGTCAGGGGTGGTATTTACTTACCTTCCATACTGGTTCGCAAATGTGAGTGCGCGCCCATGAGCGTGCTCCATCAACACATGTGCATGGCCTTCCACGCATGCGCCCTACCTCAAAAGCATCCCTAAATAGGATGGCATAGAGCCGGGTGGATGGGCGGGGCCACCCGCGATTTCTGCTATTGGTTTCAGGCGAACCAGTCTGAACCGGCTGAATACCACCTCTGGCACTCTCCAGTTGGTGGCATTTTTGGTGAGTTATTTAGCCATGACAAATTCTTTGGCCATCTAATGCTGATGTATTTCCAGGGAATCTATATGAAAGATCAAAAAAGTTTAAAATGTGGTTGCAACATCTGACTGAAGACCTGTCCCATTTTTACATGTACTGCCTGTATGTCATCACAAAAAGTATGGGGCTTCGATTGTGCAGTTGTGGGTATTCCAAATTGAGTGCAACATAATCTCCTATTAAAGTAAAATTAGTGCTCAGTTGTTAAAATTAATGCAAATGTAATATTCTTGTGTTTGCTTCTCTATTCAAGGTATGCAAAAGGTATGGTCATGACCCATTTATAACTTAGCAGTATCCATTTTATGGCCCTAGAGTGCCTGCCAAGAACTAACTGCTACTAATTTGCCTTCTTTACCAGCACTGAACTTTTGGAGGCTTAAAGGCTAAGACATTTACCCGAAGCTTTGAAGACATTCAAGCCACCTTTTTCATCTTTTACAACTCCTGAAGCTCCCTCTTAAAAGAGGTTCTGGCTCCATTCATTTTTGAAATGCAGCCTTTACATGTCAACAAGAAAATGCATACCATTGGTTTATATAGTGGGGATGGATGGGGAAAAAAGATGCCTGCACATCTATCTGAATGCATCTTTAATTTCCTGTGCTGGGAGGTGAAATTGCCTAAAACATTGAAAGATCAAACTCATTTTTAATGTAGCAAGTATCTCTCGTGCATCAAAATTCTCAGTGTATTAGGAGCCCATGGCTTGTCTTTAAATGATAAGAATTTAGATGACTATTTCTCTGTAAAGCATGGATTTGGCAGTAAAAGTACTTGTTCTTGAAGCTACCTGTTCCAATTGTAAGAAGGTGCTTATTGACAGTTCTGGAATCTACTCAGCAAATGAGAGCAATTGTGACCACTACATAAACATGGATATATCTTTACATTGTTTTAGATATCTTTATTATTATAGGATTGATAAATTAGAGCTTCAACTGTTTTTGCCCATTCTCTCTCTTGGACACAAACATCCTGTTTTTTTTAAAGACAGATTGATAATTTTATATACATTTGAGAATACAACACGAATTTAAAATACCTTATACTAACACACTACTGAACAAAATCACTATCCCTTTTTCTTTGCTGACATAAAATTTAGTAGTCACAAGAGAAAGTATTTATAAATATATAAACACTGAAGATGGTCAAGAGATCACAGGGGTATTTGTAAATGCTTGTATGCTTTAAGTTATTTATCAAAAGTTTGAAATTCATAAAGAATACAGCATGTATATTGCATATTTTTACATAAAAAGGAATATTACATGACTGAAAAAATTCGCAATATCTAGCAATTATATAGTGCTCTTACACTTTGGGTAGACATCAGCTGAGAATTGCAAGGAAGATGAATTCTTGGTAGGATGAAAACCACTTTAGAAGAAGCTAATGGCAAATCCAACCAGCAGTGAGGTAAGTTAGAACTCACCCCTGATAAGACAGGGTCTTATTTTCTTTTGACCCCCGGAATATGGCCTTGGCCTTATTATCGGGGGGGGGTTATTATTTTTGGGGTGCAGGAGGCGGCGAGCATGGGACTGGGTGTCTCACAAAGACTAATTTCTGGCAGGTGGGGTGGGGATGGGCCACGTTCTACCTGACACTTGTAGCCCCACCACATTCCTTGCTGTTGTGTCCAGGGAAGCACATTGCAAAAGAAAACCTCTCGCAAGTTCAAAAGTTTTCTTTTGCAACGTGCTTTCCTGGATACAATGGTGAAAGACGCAATGGGGCTACAAGTGTCAGGTAGGACGCCACCTCCAAACTGCACCCCACGAGATGCTCGTCTTACCTGACACTTGTAGCCCCCATCACGTTCCTCGCCTTTGTGTCCAGAGAAGCACATTGCACTTTTGCAAAAAAAAAAAAACCTCTTGCAAGTTCAATCAAATATCTCGAACTCGCAAGACGTTTTCATTTGCAACGGGCTTCCCCGGACACAAGGTTGAGGAATGCGATGGAGCTACAAGTGTCAGGTAGGATGTGCGTCTCGCGATGGAGTGCAGTTTGGGGGTGGCAGGTGGGAGAGGGGTGGCCTGTGAGACATGCGTCCTATCTGACACTTCTAACCCCATCACGTTCCTCACCGTTGTATCCAGGAAAGCACATTGCAAAAGAAAACTTTTGAACTCGAGAGAGGTTTTCTTTTGCTTCCCTGGACAGAACGTCGAGAAATGCGATGGGGCTACAAGTGTCAGGTAGGACGCGGCCCATCCCCACCCCACCTGCCAGAAATGAGTCTTTGTGAGACTCGCTGTGCTACCGCTGCCTCATGGAGCAGGACTCTGCAAGACAACAAGCCTTGCAGAGTCCTGCTCCATGAGCGGCAGCTGCAGGCCAGCTGCTCAGCCGGCGCAAAGAACAGGGAGGGGAGGCAGCGGCAGCGAGACATCCAGTCCCACGCTCGATGCTTCCTGTACCCCCAAAATAATAACCCCCCGATAATAAGGCCAAGGGCATATTCCGGGGGTCAAAAGAAAATAACTTATTCTATACTTGTTATACAGATGTGTTGTCTTATTAAAAATAAGCTTTGATGTAAAGACATAATTGAACACCTCTTTCATTAAAGCAGCTATCATAGTGATGCTTGCACAACTGCTCCTGAAACTGCTCGTAGTTGCAACAGAACAACAGAACAACAGAACAATAGAACAACAGAACAGAATGACAAGGGTTGGAAGGGTCCTTGGAGGTCTTCTTGCTCAGGAAGGAAACCCTGTATGATTTCAGACAAATGGCTGTCCAATCTCTTCTTAAAAACTTTCAAGGTTGGAGCATTCACAATCTCTGGAGGCAGATTGTTCTATTGATTAATTGTTCCAATTTCCATCAGGAAATTTCTCCTTAGTTCTAAATTGCTTCTCTCCTTGATTAATTTCCATCCATTGATTCTTGTCCTGCCTTCAGGTGCTTTGAAGAACAGCTTGACACCCTCTCTTTTGTGGCAACCCCTGAGATATTGGAACACTGCTATCGTGTCACCTCTAGTCCTTCTTTTCATTAAACTAGACATACCCAATTCCAGCAACTATTCTTTATGTTTTAGCCGCCAGTCCTCCATTTATCTTTGCTCTTCATTGCATTCTTTCTACAGTCTTAACATCTGTTTTACATAGTAGTGACCAAAACTGTATTCAAGTGTTCTTTAGTTAATTTTTAAGATACCAAATACTTTTATAAAGGTTTGTTGAATGATAAGATGCTCTAATTTGTAAAGATCTGTTCTCAGCTACTTCATTTTAACAAACTGCCACTGTCACCTCATACATGTCTTCATCTGAATTAATCTAAGCCAGGAGTGTCAAACTTAAGGCCCAGGGGCCAGATCCGGCCCATGAGCTGCTTAGATCTAGCCCATGGGGCCACCCTGGAAATAGCAAAGGCCTGTGGTGCCTCTGCCAGCAAAAACAGAGCTTGGGAGGGCAGTCCTCCCGAGCTCCTTTTTCGCTGGCAGAGGGTTGCAGGAAGTTGTTGCAGTAAAAAATGGAGCTCGGGAGCCCGTTTTCACTGGCAGAGTGCTTGGGCCACCACAGGAGTCATCAATAACGAGTGATGTCAAGCTGGCCATGCCCATCCTGGCCATATCCACCCTGCCCCACTCCCCGAGATCAAACACAACCCTGATGTGGCTTTCAATGAAATAGTTTAACACCCTGATCTAAGCCAATGCTTCTTAAAACTGTTTTTTCTCCCAGGATCCTTTCTCACTTTTACAAATTATGTAGGACCAGAAAAGAGTTTTATTGTATCAGTTATATTTTATTGATATTTGCTACATTAAAAAATATATTTGATGCATTCACTGCTCCTACTGCTTGTCATGATTATTCAATGGGATTTTAATGTACTTTTTTGGGACTAGGACAATTTGCTGTGGCCAACTCGCCACGGGCAACTTACCACAGCCAACTCACTGTGGCCAACTTGCCTCAGCCAACTCGCTGTGGGACAACTCACCATGGCCAAGTTGCCACGGGACAACTCGCTGTGGGACAATTCAACAATTAAATTTAAAATAATTTAAAAATAATTTTAATTTTTGTCATTCACATTTCATTTTTGTCCCTCCTTTTGCATCCTCTCTTTAATGATTCTATCCCACCATTTCTTTGATATTAGCGTTACTCTTGTCCCATGGTGAGTTGTTCTGTGGTGAGTTAACTATGGTTGCCCATGGCAAACTAACTGGCAAGTTGGCCACTGTGAGTTGGCCGTGCATGTTTTTGTAGACCCACACTTTCACAACATAATCTAGCAAATAATGGTATTTTTGCAGGCCCAAAGGTTATCATGGGGTACTCCGAAAGGATCACACTTTGAGAAACACTGATTTAAGCAGTGTTATATGTTGTAAGCAATTTATAATATATAACCATAACAATAATATGTAAGAGCTTAAATAGTGTTTCCAAAAGAGTAACAGTGCAAGCAATTACTAGATAGGTAAAATTTAAGGGTAAAATTGCAAGGAATAATAAATGGGAGCATTCAAAACAAATTCCTCATCCAAACGATAAATGTTTGGAAAGTTGGAAAATTCAGTTCAAGACAGGGGAGCAATTTCAGACATCAGTTCAGACAGTTTAGTTAACACCACCAAAACCTACCTTCCTAATCAGGTTTCTGTTTTCAGGTATAATTCCTAAAAGCAAACCTTCAGATGCCACTCCTTGAGATAGCTGACTTTTGAAGGACAGCAAATGGGTCTTCATCCAACCCAAAATGAGTAGAACTTTTCTCTATAAGAAAATCTACAAGCTAGCACTTCATGAACAAACATGGACCAGGCCATGACCAGAATTGCTTTCCAACAATGACCCATATAAAAATTGAAATAGCATGTGTCTCCAGTACCTCAGGCTGTGAATTTTTAATTAAGACTCTTATTTCCTAGCAAGAAATCTTAGTATCAGGTTACAAATTATGGGGGCAATTTAATTAGAAGCACATTATGTAGTCATTTTAATTATGAGAAGGTATTTGTCTTTTTTTCTCCTCCATCATTAATAGTAGCTGGAGGAAAAATAACAACTACAGAAATGTCACCAAGAGGAAGAATTTGGAAAGGGGGAAAAAATCCTCTCCTCCTGTGCAATTATCCATATAATTTCTTGGAGCCCTCCATTCCTCCAAATTCTTCTTGAAAGCAAAGAGGATTTTTAAAAATTGAGGAGATTCAATCACTTATTTATTTCATATGGCATACTTTTGTCAGGGAAATCGACACTTTACAGAGTAGTTCTGACAACCTAATTACTAGTTCATTCAGTTTTGTGCATGCATGCTTATTCACAGTGGGCCACGGGGTATGTGTGTGTGTGTGAACTAATTTGGATCATATTCAATAACTGATGTCACTCTTCAAAACTATCATAGCAGGATTTTCTGCTTACAATTTCTGAACATTCTAGAACAGGAAAATGAAAGGCCTCAATTCAAACCATCATCTTATCCTTCACTCAGATGCATTCTATCATCATTGGCTGTTTGGTTCCAAAAACAGGAGGTCACCTGCTAGAGCAGGGGTGTCAAACTCAAGGCCCACAGGCCAGATCCGGCCTGCAGGATGCTTAGATCTGGCCCATGTGGCTGTCCTGGAAATAGCAAAGGACCGACCCGCGGTGCCTCTGCTAGCACCCCCCACAGCCCATTTTTGGCCTAGACAGCCTCCTGTAACAACTCTACCAGCCAAAACAGGCTGTGGGGGTCTCCAGAAGCCTCCCCCAGCCTCTTACAGGCTGAAATGGTCCCTCTGGAGTCCTCCCCGAGTCTGTTACAGGCCCAAGTTGAGTCTCCAGAGACCTCCTCCAGCCTGTTACAGGCCCAAATGGAGCCTCTGGAGGCCTCCCCCGGCCTGTTACAAGCACAAATAGAGCCTTTGTGGGCCGGATTTGGCTCTCCCCATCCCATTTCCCATTACTTTACCATACTTACTTTTCAAAGATCTCCAGAAGAGTCTGACCCATGTGGCAGAGAAGCCAATCTTTTATTCAAAAGCCCCTGAAACTGTAAGAAGGTGAGATATAAGGAAAACCAGCTTTCCCCATCTGAATAAAAGACCGGCTTCTCTGCCATGAGGGCCTGCAGGCTTCATTTGGCCGGCAACAAGCAGCCTCCTGCTTGCTGCTGCCTGGCTAGTTGGAATGAGCAGCTTCAGGGATTGGGGCGTGGCAGCCAATCAACAAGGGGCTTGCAGTTTAGCCCAATGAGACAAAGGAAGCATTGATTGGCTGCTGCTGTTGCCTCAATCCCTGAAGCAGGTGGCTGCAGTGGCCCAAGCAGAAGTCTTTTACTCAGAAACTGTTGTGTCCTCCCGTTTGCTCATTTGTATGAACCGCCGTTGGTTGGTTAAACTAGTGGCGGGAAAAGTAAATCACTGTCAGTGGCCGGCAGGCGATCAGGGAATCCCATAAAAGCGGGTTCCCTGCAGCCTGCTGGCAGTCCAGATATTGCCACCACCTGGATTCATTAAAGATAGCTGACTGTCGCAATGCCTCGTATCTTCCTTACTCGCGCGATCTAACAAAAGCTGGTGAAATTTTTTTCCTTCGATTTCATGTTCTTACAGCTTTGCCATCAACTGAATAAAACACTTTAGCTTCTCTGCCAGTAAGTAAGCCTCTTCTGGAGATCTTCAAAAAGTAAATAATCTATCGGAAATGGGGTTGGGAAGAGTAAATGGAATCTGGGACATTAGCAAAGCAGGCCCAGTCTATGGAGACCTGGTTGGGCAATGATGAAGGGGAAGCAATTGTGGGGACCCCCAGGGTAGCATGAAGTATCTCAGTGGATTGGTGGAATCCTTGGATGGCTTGCTGCAGAACTAGGCCCCATATGCTCTTTCCCACTCTGAGATACTGTATTTTTCGGACTATAAGATGCACAGGTGTATAAGACACACCAAGATTTCAAAGAGGTAAATAAGAAAAAAAGTTTTTGTCCTCCCTGGCCCCAGGAGCACTCTGCAGGCCTCCCAAACCCTCTGTGCACTGTTTTTTGCAAAAAAGAGGTTTTGGGAAGCTTGCAGAGTGTTTCTGTGGGCTGGGGGAAGGCAAAAATGACTGTTTATGCAAAAAACAGCCAGTTTTTTGCCCATTTTCCACAAAAGCAGGTTAGGTTCTGCCTTCCCCCAGCCCATAGAAACACTTTGCAAGTCTCCCAAACCCTTTGCACACCCCGTTTTTGTGAAAATCGGGCCCATTTTTCACAAAAATGGGATCCAGGGGCGGGGCTTCAGGGGGCCAAAATTGCTGTATTCGGTTTATAAGATACACCAACATCTCCACCCTCTGTTAGGGGGGGGAAGTTGCGTCTTATACTCCAAAAAATACAGTACCTCATATGCATTTGATTAACAAATGCATTGGGAAAAGCAGGGAGTGATCACATTCATTAAATGTGACTCAATCAAATGAATCCTCGGGTTATGAATGTAATTGGCAGGCTCTATTACATTCGTAACTCGAGGATTACCTGTACAATGAGAGGGAGGGAGGGTCTCAGGGAAGTCCTGCCTTAGCACTTGGCCACCACATGTGCCCCCAAGTCCTGTGCCAGGTCCATCATGGCCATGCTCATCATGCCCACACACCCTGGCCATGCCCTGCCCCTCCAAGGTCAAACACAACCCTAATGCGGAAACTAGAGAAAACTAGTTTTAGCTCCAAAAT
>JANHFT010002834.1:91459-106419 GCA_032467955.1 Pseudoxenodon macrops | reverse complement strand
GGCTGGGCTGAACGCAAAATCCTAACCTTAGCAGCTTCTGGATTCTCTCCGGAGAGAAGCCAGACGCTGCTAAGGTGAGCGTCTCACATCCAGCCACACCCGGCCCCATCCCCTCTCCCACCTGCCACCCCCAAACTGCACCCCATCGTGAGCCGCACGTTCTACTTGACACTTGTATCCCCATCGCTTTCCTCACCTTTGTGTTCGGGGAAGCCCATTGAAACGAAAATGTCTCATGAGTTCGAGATGTTTGATTGAACTCACGAGAGGTTTTCTTTTGCAACGTGCTTCTATTTTTGGGAAAACACACCAATATGGTATAGTGGTTAAGACATTAGGCTAGAAACTGGAGATTGATTTCTAGTCCTGCCTCAGGCATGAAGCTAGTTGGGTGACCTTGGACCAATTATTCTCTCTCAGCCCTAGGAAGCAGGCAAGAATAAACCACTTCCGAAAATGCTTCCAAGAAAATTGTATGGACTTGTCCAGGCAATCATCAGGAGTCAAGAATACAAACTCTATTAGGAATACAAAACTAAATACAGTGCAAAAATGATTATATATGCATGTTAAGTTAGGAAGCATTTATGAGATAATGCAAATATTTTAGAAAAGTTGGCATCTAAATGCAGAACTGAAATTATTTTGTATTAGTAGAGTGACAATAAACATTTGACAACCTTAGGAAACACCCACAAGTTTCTTTAAAAATTATTTGCCTTGATCCTAAATTCCTATAGATCCAATGCAATGAAATATTACTTTATCAGGCACATATTCTATATTGAAAAGTTAATTGATGAAAAGGAAAGCTGGATTCATTGAGCCTTTTCTAGGAACAATAGCAATCACAAAAACAGTGATTAGATAGAAAAGGCAACTGTTGATAAAAAGTCCATGTTGATAAAAAGTACATTAAAAAATAACTCTGGAAATCTAAAGAATTCTGATTTCTGTGTAGGAATCGCTCCCTTCGTGTGGGCACAAAATGCAAATGGAGAGATAGTATCAGTGATATTTTATGACAATCATCATTAAGTGTAGAATGAATATTTTAATATCTTCAGTTCAGTGCCTCACATCATTCAGCACTATAGAACATAGGCCTTTAACAATCCCTTAAACCTTTAGCCACATTACCAGTTAACGTTGCTAAGCAACAACAAAATAGTTATTGTCACAGTTCTGCCAAAAACAAAAAATAATCTGTAGTGAAAATAAAAAGATGAAAACTGATATGATCCCTCTTTACCTTTGAAAAGAAGTCAGTTTGTCATCTTACACATTCATATAAAAACATATAGGCAGACTGCAACATCTCAATCGCTGACATGGTTGTGTGTGTCCAGACCGACACAAAAAATACAGAATTGATTTTTGTTTGTACATATTATTTTATTTCAACCTTTGAATATTTTGGGCTAATCAGTATGATACTATTGAAATGTAAGATATACAAATAGAACTTGAATTCATTTATTTGCTGCAGGTCAATACAAGTAGTCCTCAACTTAGAACAGTTCAAAGTTACAATGGCACTGAAAAAGAATTCACACGTATGACCACCACAGTATCCCATGTGATTGGAATTTGAGCACTTGGCAACCAGCATGCATTGAAAAGAGTTGCAGCATCCTGGGGTCATATTATTTCCATTTGTGTCCTTTCTAGCCAGTTTCCAACAAGCAAGGTCAATGGAGCTGGATTCTCTTAATGACCACATAATCCACAACTGCAGGGATTCACTTAACAATGGTCATAAAATCAGGTGCAACTCAACAACTGCCATGTTTAGCAAAAGAAATTCTGGTCCCAATTGTGGTTGAGGACTGCTTGTCCATAAAATCATGGCTATCTCATAAATGAAAGTGTTTGGTTAATTTAAAATAAAACTTAAGTCCAAGGGTGCATCCTATCATTATTTTTCCAATTATTTTCGATAAAGTATTAGCTATTTCAGGAAAAGAAAAATAATCATTTTTTTTAAAATGGCCAGATTACAAATCAACTACCTTGCAATAAGTTTTATTTCAACAATAATTGTTGAAGTTAATACCTTGCAAGCTATTGCCGAAGTGTCCTCAAAGGACCTTCTTAAACTGGCTTATGTAGAACTGCAGTGGCATGATACAGATATAAGTGGACAAGGAAGTTCTGTGTGCACAATGCCCAAACTGAATAGAAAGAAAGTGGTCCCCCGTCTCAGAGAGTACGGCAGAAGCAGTCATGCAACACCTAGAAAGTATTGATCCTCCCAAATATCTATCTATCTATCTATCTATCTATCTATCTATCTATCTATCTATCTATCTATCTATCTATCTATCTATCTATCACATGTTCTATACTAAAACATGGATCAGACAGGTCAATGTCACATTTGTCATGCTAAATTAAAATATAATCAAATACATAATTACACATCCCCAAGGATGTTCACCATAGATTGAGAAAGAAAGCAAACTCTCATTCCTTGACTTTCTTCTCACTAAACAAAATGATAACAAAGGGAAACATGTGTATACTGAAAACCAACATGCAGCAAGAGAGCCAGAGAATTCCTGGAAGTCTAGCATTCAAATAAATGAATGGAACTGAATACAAACCACCAACCATTCAAGCACCTGATCCAGGCACACACAACAAGCAAGTGAAACAAACCAACCAAAATAGAGACAACACCATTTGCAACAACCAATTTATTGAATCTCTCAGGAAACCTCCAATCACAAACTCATCTCTCTGAGTTCAGCTCTTGTACAGATTGGAATAGTGCAAGCAATCCCCAGTTCTGAATAGGGAGGAAACCTTGTTAAGCTTGGAGGGACGATGAAATACCTGTGAGAAGCCTCATCAATATTTATTTCCCAAGTCTAGGTGACTTGACCACTAAATAAAGGAAGCCATTTGCTGTTCTCCAGCAATTGTAGTCTAATTGCTTCTTTAGAGTGTGGTTTTCTACTACAATATATAGTTTCCTCTGATTTTTGAACTGAGTTAGGAAACACTTCAGGCAGCCATTCAAAGTGGCTAGAAACATCTCTCTCTCTCTCTCAATATGTACTGCATTTTTAAAATAAAAACTAATACAGAGAAATAATCTCAAATATGTCACAAATGTTCAAGGCCTTTCCTAAGGCCTTTGGATATTCTCCCTTACATAGTGGATGAAATATACTGACGATTAAGGTGCTAGACTAGAAGACGCAATACCTAGTTTAACTTCAGCTAGAGAAACTTACTAGGAATCTTTGAGTCAGCTTCTCTCTCATAGTTTAGTTTACCTCACAAAGTTGTTTGGCAGAAAAATAGGGGCTAAGTACTACATATGTTGTCTTGAGCTCTTGAATGAAATGTATCATATAAATCAGACCCTCCATCAAACAAATTAATGAACAAATAAAAAAAATGTAAACTCCATCTTGTATTAATGAAATTTAAATCCACAGTGGATTAAAAAAATAAATAATAAGAAGAAAACCAAACCTTGCTCAAATATGCCTGAGCAACTGGTGAGTTCTCAAGACTCCAAATTACTATCGCTTCTGATCCTGGAGGCCTCCTCTCATCAATACTGACAGTCTTCACCATTCAGGCCAAGTTAGTCACATGTGGAAGGCTGCCATACATGATGAACTTGGTGGGTCCCAAATTATCCATGTCAAGTTGGTGTTAAGTATCAGATCAGTACGTCAAACTCTAGCTTTGCAGAGTAATTTTAGCTGGCAAATATAATGGGAAATCCTTCCCTGAATCCCTCTTAGAAAGCTTTTAAGTGCTTCATGAACTTTAATTAGGATTCTTACCACTGTTGAGAGACAGCTATGTATTTAGCTTTTCTGCTAATGGTGAGCCTGAGACAGTGAGTAGAAGAGTACACCAGAGTACCTTTCGTGCTCTTCTCTGCTCACTATAATAAAAGGTATAATTATCCAAGATACAGAGCACACAACATGGCATTGATAAATGAATTCCAGTTATCTGAGTTAACAGGAGCAGGCTTGAGCTACTGAGTCTTCAGTAATCAATCACTGTGATATTTTGATAGAAATCCTAAAATAATTTTGTTTTTAAAGAGATCCAGACAAATGGTCCACATTAACCTAGACTGTCTATTTGGTAACTATCCATTTGGACCTCCCTGCCGGTAACCAAATTGGATTTATATTGGCTTCTAACCTTATGCAATGGCTAGCACACACAAAGTAGCCCCTACTTAATGTGTTCTAGCTATTATTAAATGAATGAATGTCATGGAAAGAAGCACAAATTTAAAAGCAGAGTTAAAATGAATATAAAAATTAAAAATTAAATTAAACTTCTATTAGAATAGTGAATTTTACTGTCTGTAATTTACAACTGATAATATCACAAAATCAAACTGTAAAGTACAAGTAAATTGATGGTAGAAAATATTGGTGTTAGAAAAATGATCTTTGCCTGGAGAAATAAATCATTGGAAATGATCCTGAGGAATACAATATTATTATAGATTAATGTCTAACTAACTGTCAACAGTATATATTCTACTGTGCTAAGATTTGGCAAAGGACATATTTTAGATGTTCTTTGCTACCAATCTAAACCTGAATCTGGAATTATTTCAGGAAAGGAGAACAACCTCCTTAAAATATTATTCTTATTTCCTTGCAATTATTATTTTTTGTAAATTTTGTATTAGTTTATCAAAATAAAAATAAAAATGAAAATAATGGGAAAGTAAGAGAGAAAAAAGGGGGAAGATAAAAAAGTGAGTGTAGGGGAAAAGGGGAAAAAGAAAGATAAGCTTTGACTTCTGACTCTTTTTAGCGCTGTAGAATAAGATAATACGGTAACATACTTCAACTTTTTACTTTTACACAGTAATATACAGTATATTAGCTATTTCTAAACAGCATTCTTATCTAATCAGCAAAACCCAAATTCAAAATTTCATTTTCCCCCACCCCAAGCACAAAATGCAGAAGTGGTTTCCAAGTGGAAACAAAGCTCTTTTTCCATACAATTATACTATGAAACTACAGAAGCTGGAAGAAGGCACTATGTCACTTGCAAAATTGATGTCAGCTCTTTAGGGGGGGGGAAACCAGGAAAAAGACTCCATAGGAAGTCTAGAACTATATTGAGATTTGCCTTAATAAGAGAATCTGGCATATCTGATTGTGTTTAACTACCATCCTTCTTGTGTCCTAGAGAACCAGGGAGAAGCATGCCGGACTCTCTTTGGAATATTATGTTGTTTCCAAAGGCTTAAAGAATATTTCAGTCCCCTTTGCTTATATAACAGTTCTTGTCTATTTTCCTCAATATATGTTTGCCTTAAAAACCTGTATATCTCACCTGTACATGTCTGACTCTGCTCCTGCAAATATATCTGGGAGACATTTTGCCAAATTTTAAAGCAGATGGCATTTTAAGCCATGACACTCAGCATTTCTTCAGTTTCACTTATAATACTAACTGTGATGGTATTAGATTTTGTTTTTTTTTAATCCAAGAGAAGGTAATAAAAATGATGGGAAAATAGTAGCCATGTATTTATGAGAATATGCAATTTGTTCATTTGGAAACATGGCTCATAAACCTAAACAGATTGGATAGTGAAAAACACATCCATTTAATATTCATTATGGGCGACAATTAATACTTTTTTTGCTTCTAAACAATCCCTGTTATTTCCAAAGATAATGTATCTTTTTTCCCCTTGCTTTCCACCTTCAAAGGCCCAAGCAATTGCTTCCCATAGCAGTGACTGTGTATTTGCTCCACTAATCTCTCCAGACAGAGCTTTATTAATTGCCATCTGTCTAAAATGAGCTCTGCAAATGCCATCCGTCTCCAATTCCTAGTATCTTCCCAAGCTGAAAATGTAACATAGTTCATTGTTTCAAAGCCCCTGATGTTCTGATACAGGATGCTTATGGCACAGTTCTTATTTGCTGTCAGTACAATGGCAAGAATAATAAGAAATGGGCTCAGAGAACAAAGGCCAAGAATAGCAAAAGTAATAAAGAAGATTCATGTTTTAATGTACTTAAGAATTAGGATATATTTGCCTCCAAAGGGCAGAAACTGTACTGTGCAGACTGTAGCATCTGCAAACTATTCCAAATATTCCAGTAGGTTGCTTTCTGCCTTAGCTCAGTTTATATTTCATATTTCTTCTTCATATTATAAGATTAAAAACTCTAAGGGAATAGATGAAACATTCTTTCAAACAAGACTCCAGTGGAGCATAATATGTGTATGATTATACCACTTAAATGGCATTTTTAAAGTGTTTGGCTTCAGTTTTTTTGTGCATGTAAATATATACTCTGACTTTTGTAGCTGGAAAGCCTTACAGACTTATGTAAAGAATTTGATTTTAGTAATTCTGCTAAGTCTGAATTAATTTTAAAGTTATATCAGTTTTAAACCATCACCTAAAATTATTAGGCTTCTGCAATAGCAGACTGAGTGGTGCTGGGATTAGATTTTTTTACTACCGGTTCTGTGGGCATGGCTTGGTGGACATGGTGTGGCTTGGTAAACATGGCTTGGTGGGCATAGCAGGGGAAGGATAATGTAAAATCTCCATTTCTTCCGCACTCCAGGGAAAAGATACTGTAAAATCCATTTTCCCTCCTGATCAGATGGGACTCAGGAGGCAGAGAATAGATGGGGGCGGGGTCAGTCAGAGGTGGTATTTACCGGTTATCCAAATGACTCAAAATTTCCACTACCGGTTCTCCAGAACTGGTCAGAACCTGCTGAATCCCACCTCTGAGAGTGAGCACAATCTCTTCTATAAGTAATTTCTTTAGAATGATTTATCACGAGGTCGCAATCACCTTATTCCATATCCTAAATAGTCTAGATGTATTGATGTTAGGACACACAATCCAGATGATTATATGTGCTATATTCACATATCATCTATAAATCTTGTGAAAATTTTCCTTTTATACAGCTCTCCATAGAAATTACTACTATTCTTTATTTTTTTCTATCAAAGTCCAGTTTATTGATGAATACATGCAAGCTTTGTTGCATTAATACAATCAGCTACATTCATTGTGATAAATTGTTCCATGCAGAGATCACTGAATTAAAGACTTCTCTATGCTTCCCCACATGTGAAGCAAACAGCTCATGAATGCAAAGTGTGGGAGCAACATTGCTTCTTTCCATCACTTTCTGAACTATTGGACTATCCATTGATTAAATCTCCTGTTGCTAACTCCTCACCTTTTCTCCTCTCCCTTGCCTGTAACCCTTTTCCTCTTCTGAAATTACTTTGACCCTGAGATTAGGGTTGTTCCTATTCAAGGCTCTTTTTCAACACAGGATATGTGAGAGATGCAGCTTTGTCCAGTATGCTGATATGTCATACCTACAGGAATTCCAGGGGTTGTCTTAATCAGAATAAGATTGAGGACTTCATGACAATTTTAGCAGGTCTCTACTTCATCTAGGCTTTGGAAAAAGAAGATGCAACTGTAAGAGCTGCAATTCAAAATTAATTTAATCTTATCTTCGAAACTGGATGGTTCAGAAAAAGATAAATAGCTTTTGCATTCATCTATTCTAATTAGTTAATTTGTAACTATAAAGATGCCCAAGTCTGGGACCTTCTATGATTAAGAATTCTGGGGTTGCAATTCAGATGATAATGGTCTTTAGTCTTTACTTTTTAAATGAAACTGAAGAGCAATATCACCAAAGTTAAGTATTTGAATCTCCTTTATTTCAGGGGATCAGGGTCAGACATGCATTTTACTATATTATTGCCTTAATCTGAGTTACATTATTTGTTGAAGAGCAAGTATCCTGTCACCTCTCTTTATCCTTGAAGCAAATACATTTTTCATTAAATAAAGAACAATACTGTAAAGACCAACAAACAGCCTTCGTCCTCCTTCCAAATATTAACTGTGGCCCTTATGTTTAGAAAATTGATTTCTCCCACCATAAAATTTTTATGAATTACAATTCTTTCATCAAATGTATAGAGCAATAATTTGCCATAACATCACAGTTGTGAAGAAGAATAAAAAAGAGCAGAATGCAAAAATTAATGAAAAGTACAAGTTGCAGATAGCGGTACTTGATCAGTAAAACTATTCTGGTAACATCATTCAGTATTATGCAAACACTGTGTTTTTATGATTTACCTGACTACAAACTAGACTACCACATTTTTAATCTGACTGGTTGTGTAATCCCAGCACACAGATTTATTTTATGTCATGAACTTTTCCTGAGCCATTCCTTTATTTGGTCAGAACAGGCCCATCAACCTTTTGGCTAATCCTTTGTTCTGACTAATTGAAAAGCCATTATTCCAATCTTTTAGTCTTGTTCTGTTGCTTAGTCCTTACTATAACTTTTGTCCTCCATCTTTCTCATCATATCTTACCTATGATAAGTTTTGCTCCAAAGGTTTTAAAGTCTCTTATAAAAAGAGAAGGACATTGCCATCTCAATCTCTTCTCTTGTTTCCTCCATCCATTGAGAAAGTTATTCAGGAAAACTGCAAAGGGACAAGCAGCTCTGATCTCCTCCCCCCCAGTTGCTAGCCTTATCTATTACAATCGCCTTCATTTATTTAAAGTCAAACCCTTTTCATGGACTAGATTTGAGTCCAGAAGTGTGACTCTTAATGTAGGCAGAGGCCTATCAGGATTTTTCATTGAGTACTAACCCAAGGAGGTTATTGGGCCTTACAGAGCTAAGTCAAACTCCTTCAGTATGTTTTGTTCTTAGATTGTGGAAGTACAGTCTTCCTGGGCCTCTGAAATAGTCCTGATGAAAAAGGGTTTTAGAGTCTGGAAGTTGATCAACTACTCCAGGCTCAGACAAAGGTCTAGTATAATTCAGACTGAGTAGCTCCAGAAGCAGATTCTTTATATAGACTACCGAAAACACGCAGAGCACAATTTTCCTTTAAGTGTGAATTTCAGTTTCACTGATGTGGATGGGTGGGATAAACAATAGGCTTGAAACTAGAAAATTCACAGTTTAATTATGTATCTCTTTAACTTTTGTAAATTGAGCTGAGAAAAACTGTTTAAATGCTGCTGATGAATAGTTAAATGATCAAATAAATTTATCTGAATTCCAGATTTCTTCCCCAGGGTTGTTGAGAAAAATATACGGTAAATTTGTATTTTCTTTTATCTTTTGTGAAGAAAAGAAAACCATCTCAATAGTGCTGAAGTGAAATGTTTATCAGTGCACTGGATTGATAGGTATTCTTGCCATTAGACATTTGAAATAGTGCATTATTCAAAACTATTTGAACATCTACATTTTATCCAACCTCACTGTAACTTGGTGATTCTTCCTTGGATTTGTAGCTTTCATTTCTACAAGAACAAATCTCTTAAATAGTAAGCCAACTGGCCTACTTAGTTTGCATAATATAGTTTTAATCATTCAATTATTATCCAGATTTTTCTAAAGAAGTCTTTAATGTAGAGGTAGTTCTCAAGTTATAACCATTTGTTTAACATTATCTGTAGTTATAACTGCCTCAGAAAGGGTGCTTTACATCTCATAAAGCATTTCCAGCCATTGTAAAATATTATGCTACTCCCCCTGGGTCACATGACTGCATTTTGGGTTCTTGGCAACCTGCTCACATTTACAAATGATTGCAGCGTCTTGCAGTTATGTGACCTCATTTTGAAATACTTTTAATCAGTTTTCGGCATTTTTGCAAAAATGCCCTTTTGGGTTTCAGGGTTACAACCATGTGATTCACTTTACAACTGCTGTAAAAATGGTTGTAAAATCAAGTCTGGCCCTTTTGGTGCCATGACTTACAACCATAAGTCATAACAAGGTTTTTATTTTTTATTTTTTACAGAAATATAGCCATATCACAAAGAAAAAGACACAGAAATATCAAAACAACAGGATATTGTTTCTGTGCTGTCTCTTGCCCAGTAAGAAGTGAAAGCTTAGAATGCTAATGACATACTTTAATATCCCAAGACAATAAAATTGTGCTCTTTAAACATTGATAGCCTAAATTTGCAACAAAATTATCTTTAAAAGACTAGCTGATATGATGAAATCAGTACATTCTGTGAGAGTCTAAAATGATATGTAATAGTAAAATATATAATCACACATGGATTATATTTGATTTCATATTATATACATTTAAATATTGAGTAATATAATTACATTTAATCTAGGTTGCTAGGCTGACCTAGAGAATATATATCAGTAAAACCTTTATATCAAAATATATTAGTAAAACTATTTATTATGGCTCATGTTATAATGACATTTGTTCCTATGATAAAAAGAGTATGGAAAAGTGTGTTGGAAAATCAGCAACAGCTTACATGAGTTGGTAGGATATCGATGAGTAGGAAAAGCCAAAGGTACAGAGAAAAGTTTATTTAGCATTAGCCTGCCTTGCAGGAATAGCTACTAACCTCAAGATGGCTACTGTAGTTGTAAGCATGCATAGAACAATGTATCAATTTCTCATTAGTTTTGTGTGCTTTTGCCTTATATAGTTAAACTTTACACGTTGAAATATACAAAGATACTTTGATGTCTATGTGGTATTTTGAAAGATTGACTGGGCACTTCCCCATTCTAAAGTGTTTTGACACGTATACTGCTTTATTAGCTTGGTTTTTCCTTGTACATAACAAATCTGTTTAGAGATAATGGAGAAGGGTCTTTGATTTTGTTTTCATGTGAACTGCATAGCACACTAGCAACTCCTGCATCAATCAGTTCATGAATTTCAGATGAAGGAGGGAAACATGGCTGATTTCACTCTGCTACTATTCTACGCCTGCTCCTAACTATTTACCTAATACACTGTAGATGTGGTTAAAAGATACCTGATCATTCCATGTTATGTACTGCCTAGTCTTCAATGCGATAAGAGACCCAAAGAACCATTTTCTTTGAATGATCCTAATGTGTCCGGACATGCATTCCTCATAATCCTTTGTCTGAATAAGATTTCCTGCCCATTGTTTGTTTTCCAATGAATTACGTAATGTATTAACACACACAATTCCCTATCAGTAAGGCAAAATGGATTGGGGCACAATGTTTAGAAGAATAAATTGAGAAAATCACATTAAATTAAAAAAAAAACCTAATAACATTCAAATGATTGTCTTTAAATAATACAAAACAATTGGAATATGTTGGGGAGAATGATGGGAAAGGGAGAGAAAATTGCTAAGCAAACCATTTTAAGGAAGATCAAACAAGTATGTGAATGATAATAAAAAATTATAATTGGTTTTTGCGAAAAGAGAGTAGCCTCATATATGCAAATGCACAAAAAGATCATATGTAATAATAGGGTATAATTTCAGTGACAATAATTATATACACATCTGGTTCTTTTCCTGTACCCATGATTTGCCTTATGTCAAAATGGTCACTGCAACAGCCACTCTGGTTTGAGGGCAGAATTATTAACTCTAGAGCATAATAACACCCCCCCCAATAAAAGCATTAATTGACAAAGAATATGTTTAAATTATTCTTTTAGTGAGTAGCATGATTTCCTGCCCTTTTTGCCTGTTGACATCTGGAACTATGGAGGATTTTGATTTGGAGTGATCTCAGTTGACTCCTTCTTCTTTGTGGCAGCCTTTCAAATATTGCTATTATGTCCCCCCTAGTCCTGCTTTTCTGTAGACTACCCAAACTCAAATCCTCCAACTGTTCTTAGCTATGTTTTAGCTTCCAGGCCTTTAATCATCTTAGTTGCTCTTCTTTGCATTTTTTTCCAAAGTCTCAACATCTTTTTTGTAATGTGGTGACCAGAACTGGATGCAGTATTCCAGATGTGGCCTTACCAAAGTTTTATAAAATGGTAGGTTAGTTTGCTAAATTTTTCAGATTAGAAAACTATCTTCCACAAATTTTCAGAGGAAAACAGAGAGGAAGGAAAGGCTAATTTTCCAATCCAATATAATACAATACTTCTTGAAACCTCTTTAATATTTCTTTCTTTCTTGACAACATCCCCAGTTTCCCCCCCTTTATTTCCTATTCTTCAGGGAAGATTTCTTAGGAAGACAGATATAACTTCATAGGATGAAATAATTAATTCCCATTTCGGTACATGTTGACTCAAAATGCACAATGGAATGTACATCAAACCATTCTCACATTGGAAAGGAGTTCTTTTTCTTGTTAGTTTACAAACAAGAATTATTTGCAGAAATGCCCACTATATCAAGGTTACAAATAAACAGTAAAAAAAATATTAAACTAATTCTATGAACCAATAAAAAAATCCCTAAAATCTAATCAGAATTATTATCAGGTTATCAGGTTATTTTTATTTCTTTTCAATTATGACCGACATGAGCAGTGGCATCCTCAGCAAACTACATGCTGTTAAAATGATGAACATATAATGATGACTTAAATTCTGCCATCATCTATTTGCATCCAGATATGTGACTCAAATTTGTAAAATGACATAGTTGCATGATGTTTTCATACACATCTTGCCACTGTCTCCCTCTATCCTCCAGCAGATGCCAGTGTGTATGGAGTTTTCCATTGGGAAAGGAGTTCTGCAAAGGAATACTCAACATACTTACTAATTTAAAAAAAAGGTGGAGGCTTCCCCCTCCCCCAAATCAGAATAAGTAACTAATCTTTGCATCAGATTTATACATCACTGCCCAACATAGAACACACAGATTTAATTTTTTTACTAAGATTAAAGAATGCAAGGCTGATTAAATTATAGCAAAAATTTGGCAGAAGGTGAAAATTAGAATAAATCACACATGTTTTTTGAAAAAAATTAAAACAATTTCAAGGTGGATTGCCTGCCTTTGGAAGCCTAAGTATCAGCAAAAGTGAACTAAAATAACTCCAGTGAAAAATGAATTATTTCAAGTGTGGTCTGAATAATGACAAGATGTTGTGACATTTCAAAAGGAGAGCACTAGAAATATGTAGGTTGATCTTGTCATCCTAACCTCTCCTGACTGAATACAAAGACAGTCTCAAGTGCAAAGCTTAAGTACTGGGTGCAGTTGGTACTCCAGAAACAATTATAGATACAAAATTCTTCATTCTTCTATGAAGAATCTTTGTTAAACATTCTAAACTCAGTAATGTTTTTATTAGGGAGTTTATCTATATATAAACAAATAATTAACTCGTATGGGTTTGTTTTCTTTCTTCTAAGGGATGACCCAATTTTTTTAAAATGTGATTAATATATTGTGATCAATTGAATTTAGCAAATTTTAATTTAATGTATCAAATTAATAATAAAACCAGTAGTGCTGAATTCCTGTGTATCTTATAAAAGAATTGATGCTACTAAACCTAGTAAAGCATATTTCCAAATATTTAATTTCTGGCTTAAATAAAATGTCAGAAAAAACTCTTACTCACTGGAGAGAGAAAAACAACCCTGAAAAATCACAAGAGTGTTTGAAGATTTCTCTGCATTTTTTAAAAGAAAGTGGGACTGTGAAGTCTTTCGATTTAATTTCAAAGTTCAGTATTTCATGTACAACTTGGAACACAAGCATAGCACTTGCCTACAATACCTTAAAGCAATCTCACAATTCCACAAAAAGACACAGTGGCACTGTTCAGATTGCCTACGGATGCTATATTTGTGCTCTCATGCACTCTAAAGCACTCTTTGGAGGCTGACTCTGAAGTCCTCAGCAACTAGAAAGGAGTTTTATTTATCTGTTTATTAAAAAGTATGACTCATACGTTAAGGTAAACCTTCCAAATATGGAAAAGGAAATGTCTAATTACAAAACACAATAATAGAATAGAATTTAAAATGAATGCCAAGGCTATATTTGTGTTGCAAATATTTAGAAGACTCTTTGCTGCCTCTCATGGTCATTTGGTTGCAGTATCCCTTTACCAAGTAAACAAACATTCAAGTGAATCTGGGTACAAAATCCAACGTGCTGAAAAATAGAACTAAACACCAAGAGGGTTATAGTGGCATTCAATATGTACAGCTCTGTAAGAGGCATGGTATCCCAATAAACAGGACCCTAAATTGCACAGAAATTTATATTTGCAGTAAAATGAACCTTGTTATACTTTCTGAATGAGAATGAGAATTGAATGAATGAGAATGAGGTTGCTGGATGGAGTCACTGAAGCAGTAGGCATGAGCTTAAATGGACTCCACAGGATGGTAGGGGACAGGAAGGCCTGGAATAACGTTGTCCATGGGGTCACAATGAGTCTGACATGAGTTCGCAACTAACAACAACAACAAGGTCAGAATAGGCACTATGAGGTTATAAGGGGGTGCACAAGGGTGACAAAAGGCATGACGAAGCTTAAGGATGAAGAGCAGAGGTAAACAAGTGGTAGGAAAACACAGCAAAACTTGGGGAGAGTGCATGGAACTGTACAAATGGCCAGCACAGCACAAATGCCAAAGGTTTGGAGGAGGGAAACTTAACCCAGAAAATTCTGACCTCCCCTGCTGGCTTCCCCATCAACTTTCTAGGAAAGCTAGGCAAGGAAGGTTGCAAATGGTGATCATGTGATCATGGAACACTGCAACTAGTCATAAATGTGAACTGGTTTGCAAGTGCTCAGATTGTGATCACATTACTGCAGGGGCCTGGGACAGATAGAAGTCTGAGGACCAGTCATAATTACCATTCAATGATTTATAATTATCATAACTTCATTGCTGAATGAATGGTCATGAGGGGCACCTCATAAAATCTGACTTGATTATCTTTGTCAATTGCTATTCTTATAAACCAAAATGCACCTAAAATTCTAAAAGAATCCATTTAAACTCTGGCAGATGTTTTGTATATTCCTCACAGAGGACCTTAGAATGTCACATCATATCAGCAGCAAATCTAAAACTATAGACCCATATCCTTATTAAATTCGGATTACAAATTATTTGTGGCTATAATAGCAGAAAGGCTGAAAAAGATATTAAATGAAACAATACA
>JANHFT010002834.1:47110-66352 GCA_032467955.1 Pseudoxenodon macrops | reverse complement strand
TGGCCATATTCTTCTTCTCATGCCAGGTCACCATGGAAACAATGCTACCTAACATGGTTTCCAAGGTGATCTGGCACAGGAAGAAAATTCAACTGGAAGGAAGTCAGTGGGATGAGAAGATAAAAAAAATTATCCCCAACTACTGACCATACCTAGCATGATATATTTTGTTGAAAGGGGGAGGGGTTAATGGAAAAAAAGAAAAAAATATTCACAATTACATCATCTATAAAATAATCTACACTAGCCACTCCCCTTGAAATGGATAAAAATTAAGGGGGATTGTGAAGAATACGTTCCCATGATAATTGCAATTTTCTTCTGTCATTTACATACAGGTAATAATAATTTAAATTTTGCCTGCATAGATAATATGCTTTCTCCATACTATTTTTATACACCAGGTAGGGAAGGGATTGTCTCTGAAGTACATTTTCCCCTTATAATGGACATTATCCCAGGAAAGTTGAACTTTTTAATTTTTACACAAATAAATATGCTTTTTAGGCCTTAGCTATTAGTTTATTATGAAGGAAAAAGTAAGAAGTGTTTTGGAACATGTTAACATACATCTGCAGAAATGAACAAATGATAATATTAGACAAATTCACTATATTTTCAAGAGCCCACTCTCTTTTTAAAATCATGTGTGCTTCTTTAATGCACAAGCAAATTCTATTGCCTTGTAGGAAGGCCAATGAACTGAAAGTTCATATCTTTTCATGTGTACTCAATCATATGAAATTGTTTAGTGAAAGCTTTTAAAATGTGACATTTTAAAGAGATTATCATCATCTTCTCTCTCTCCACTTCTCCTCTTGGTGCAGAAGACTGGATATGTCTGAAGTACAAAGTGTCCATAAATTTGATTTTACTGATTACATTTTACTTTTGGCTCACCGAAACCTGGGGAATATTTCCAAAATTCAAGCTCAGTAGCAGCTTCAACTTGCCGGAACCCACTTTTAATTATTTACTACGTGGATGAAAACCATGATGTAGAGGTATGATGAGAGCAGCCCAAACCTCAACTGGTTTGCCAGTACAGTTCCTATTATGTAGCAAATTGGGATTTCTGTTGTCCGACTCCTTAGATGTTTGACTGAGGCCTCATTCATATTTGGAATTACCCAAAAAAGAATGTAAATTTGAGTTTGATTCTGGGTATAAGTAGTGCTCACTTAATAATCACAATTGGGACTGGAATCTCAGTTATTGAGTGAAGCAGTCATTAAGAAAGATGTCTATTGACTGTTTCACTCAAAAACCCTAATCCCAGCACTCCTGCTTGCAGTCATTAAGCAAATGGAGTCCTTGGAAGCCTCAGCGGTAACAATGTGGCAAAAGGCATCATGCCCTGTGAAGCACCAAATGCCTGGGAAACTCCAAGGACATGGTGTAAAGCAACCCCCCACCCCTCATAAAGAGCCAAATGCTTGGGAAGGGTTACTCAAGGGTTGGGGCAGCTGACACCAGCATGCACCATTTGCAGCAATTCTGGAATGGGAAGGCAGGAAGCAAACAGATCACAGGAATGTGGTTGCTGTTAATGCCAGTGCCTTTCCTGATGACAGAATGACAGAAACTGAACTGCTGCCATCAGGGGCTTTCTTCATTAACATCAGAGAAGAGCTTACCCCAGCCTTTGCCTGTTCCTCCACCACCAGGGTCAGGTTATACCCCATCTGCTCCACTTGGGGGCTTGGATCCTACCTGACTACATTTCTCAGGGACTTTGGATGGTGGATGAATCTCTGTCCCCAGGTGGCTTCACTGTCCAATGAGCTGCCTGTTACAAAAGTAGAAAAAAATCACATTTCACATTGCACCATGAGAGCTTCCTGGGTGTTTATGGGCATAGGTGTTTATGGGGAAGATATATGAGTGAGGGAAATTGCAGCACCCCTACTGACAACAGTGGGCGGACTGCCAAGAGCCCAAATTTTCATCATGTAAATGCAGGACTGCTGCAACGGCCATAACTTTGGACACAATTCATAAGTCTCTTCATTCAGCACCATTGTAATGCTGAACAAATAGTCATTAAGTGAGAATTACCTGTAGTGCAAGAGAAGGAACAATAGTGTAAATTTTGTTAAGGGCAGATGTCACCCCTTCTTCCGTTTTCAGTGTGTCTGCTTATACAAAATAAAAATAAGCATGGGCAGGGAGGGAGAAAGTCTTTCCCTGACTTAGCAAATAAGATGCCTGTTTAGTCTATACTAAAAAAATGCTGCAATTAAGTCCTCTGGCCCACAATTTCCAAGTCTTTTTACTAGATTGAGACAAATGCCTTAGGTAAGGTTCTGCTGCTTCAGACTCTTCACCTGCCCACCCCTATTATCCAATTGATGTGTAAGGTCTGAGCACTTAGGGAACTGTCATATAATTCTGTTTTCACTCTATCTTTTGAAATTGAGAAAGATGGTTATGGTGTCTAGGAAAGGATCTACAGAGAATGTGCTCTTTTGGAAAAATATGGGAGATTGTTTTCAGCATAGTTCCTGCTATTATCAATGTATGATGAGCAAAGAATTCTGAAATATCGATGCCCTTGAAAGAAGAGGACATTCTATAGTTTGATTCCTCAAACAATAATCTAGATTGATTATTAGAGAGTAAAAGGAACTACCTGGATTAGTGATGCAACTCAGAAAAAAAGATATCTTTAGAGTTAGAATACCCCCCCCCCCAATCTTCATTGTCCTTAACCATTAGCAGGTTCATACACAGATGGGGAAGAATACATTAATATGGAAGAAAGGTAGTTTGGGATTGGGAATATCTTCAGAAAGCGGTGTGTGCGTGTCAGTGATATGAAAATGGTAGTTGGAACCAGACAATTGAATCTCACAACACCTCTGACTAGGATCAGTAAATTCATTATGGATTGCCACCTCCACCGCCACCTCCACCCTCAATAAAAACTGCAAATTTATTCACTTCAATGAGTATTTTCACTTTACACAAAGAAAAGATTTATGTAAATTATGCAATTAGTATTGTGTGTCTTTTCTATATATCTAGCAATACATTTTATTCCAATAAGAATAAATATTGAACCCAGACATTTTCCAAATACTGTATTAAGTATTATAAATGAAATAAAAGCCAATACAAATTACAAAAAAATATGTACAGAAAAATATCCAAAAAGTATGAAAAGGGAGGAGAAAAAAGGGCAACCTCTCCTTTCATCTCAGCAAGTAAAAAAACAATTTTGATAAGTTTGATAGTCTTAAATAAAATAAAATCTCTCTTCACTCCATAGTTCACCTCTTAAATAAAAAGCACAAATCCATAGACTTCATCATATTTTCCTTGTCAGCAGAAATCCAGTAAGAAAAAAGAGATGTAACTATTTTCCTTTTAGACCTGATCAAATAAACTGACTTTATAAATATTTCCTGAATCTTTATGGCTTTTGCTTTTTAATCCTTTCAGAAAGAGCCTCTAGTTTTCTCTTCATCTGTTTTTGAGGTCACTTTAACAAATGTCTTTTGTATATCCAGTAAATAATATTTGTAATAACTTTTTTTTTTGCCATGGTAGTTTGTCCCCTCCAGAGAAACCATTGATGCCTTAGCAAAAGTCTTTTGTATATCCAGGGAAAAATATATCCAAATCGATTTCATGGTTCAATAGTTGTACATCTCCTTTAGGGAATAAATCACCCATCAATTCCATTTATACGTCCATATTTTTTTCCAAATCATTGCTTACCATGGTTAAATCCCCCTTCAAAATAATTTCAGATTTCTATTGAGCTTGTTCTTGAACTGTAACTTTGCCATTAAAAAATGGCAAAAAAATGTACAATAAATTTTGTTAGAGAGATCAGCTCCATTCTCTTTATCTATCCTCTAGCTTCCTCTGGTGTTCAGCCTTCAAGGTCCCCTTACCATAAAATCCCCCAAAACAAACACCATTTTCTCATGACTAAATTATTTCTAATTAAATTAAAGCTTTAATCCCATCTCACTCTGGACCCTTAATCCATTGTTAACTTTCTGAACTCCATAGTTTCAGTACATTTCTGCTGCACAGGTGCTGACCACAATTGGGATCAGAATTTCCATTGCAAAGGAAGACAGTTGTTAAATGAATTATTCCCAATTTTATAACCTTTCTTTGCCATGGATGTTAAGCAAATCACTGTAGTCATTAAAAGAATCTAACTTCTCCCATTGATTTTGCTGATCAGAAGCCAACTGGGAAAGTCACGAAAACTCATCACATGAGGCTGGGATGCTGCAACCATCTTAAATTCAGGCCAGTTGCCAAGTATCTGAATTTTGATCACATGATCATGGGGATGCTGTGGCAATTTTAAATGTGAGGACTGGTTGTAAGTCACTTTTTTCAATGCCGTTGTAACTTTGAACAGTCAGTAATCAAATGGTTGGAAATTGAAGACTACCTGTTTAACTCAGAAATGAATATTTTTGAAAGATGTATTTAAAAAAATCACATTTGCACCATCTTCCTCTAAGGGGGGGGGGATTCACCCAGTGAATACAGGAAAACCTTATTGATTTGACAGGTCTTAAATCTCTCGAATACAACAACAACTATAATAAATCCAAACGGTTGTTAAGAAATTAGGTTCAGTCAGTCGTATTCTCTAGAGAAGGCTGTGTGGCAGGGTGAATTTGGTGGAATCCCAACTCCCAGCTATTCAACACATACACTGCCTACAGCAGGGGTGTCAAACTTGCGATGACACGTTGTCATCATGTGATGTATCACAACTTTTCCCCCTTTGCTAAAATGGAGGTGGGCCAGCATGTGATGCATCCGGTCCGCGATCCGCAAGTTTGACATCCCTGACCTACAATATGCAGTTTCTGTGATCTATTCATGAGCAGCAGCTGTCTGGAAACATGTGGATTATCTCAACATTCCCTTCTTCCTCTGGAGAGATTTCACTGGCCTGCATCCATGATGTGCAATTTCCTCACAAACGTGATGCTGTCAGTTCAAAATGGCACTCACTAGTAATGACCAATCCGAGACATTTTTATCCATTTTTGTACTGGTTATCTGTCATGCATTGAAGAGATGGCAGATGTACAAGTGGGCAGAAAACAGGTAGCAATAATTGACAGAAAAAATGCTGAGGACAATACTTTGAAATTTTAAAACCCATCCCACTGCCATTGCTGAAATCACATTAGAAGCCTCTTTGGCTTCTAGCAAACATTTCAGGGAGTAATCTCTAAGGCAAATGATAACTTCAGATTATGATGGAAATGTGAGTTGGGAAAAACTGGGAAATTGATCTTGAGAAATACTTTGCCTACAATTAAAATAATAAAACTGGAATCTAAACATATTCAGATTTTTTAAAAATGGCCAAAGTTGTAATAAGATAGGAAAATTACAACCATAAATTATGTTGTAAGAAACACATGCCCTATTTAATGAACATGTGATACTGAGGCCCAGCAACTGAATTGGACAAAACTATATTAATTGATATTCATATTAATATTCAGCAACTGGTGTAGCTATTTATGAAAATGAAATGGAATATGAGCATTGTGATAGTGAAGGACACTTTCTTTTCTTGATAATAAAGATAACTAATGTCATTATTGCTCTGATAAATGTTTAGGGTCCCATAAAAATGAAATATTTCATTTTCAAGCCATATAGTACAATAATAGTAAATGTTAACTATAATGCTAACTAGGAAGCTAGCAAAGGTAATACCATTGCTAATCCACTCAGTCTGGATTTATGAGGAAAAAAAGACAAGGATTTGGTAATTTTAATTTGGCAATTAATATTTTTGGCATCATGCCTGATATATTGGAATCAACTGCTTTAAACAATGGAATGTGAAAAGGCTTTTGATGTGGTTTGGACACTATTTTTAAATATGTTCTAAGAAGATATGGATTTTCATCATTTTCTATCTATTAGGTTACAATTTAGTCTATCTTCACCCTGTGGCTACAATAATTAAAAATGGATTTGTTTCTTGAAACATCAGGTTATCTCATGGAACCTATCAACAATGCCCCTTGTCTCTATTAATCTTTAATTTGGTTCCTGAACCTTTCATTTAATTCATTAGATAATTTCAAGATATTAATGATATGATGGCACTTGCTAGCAAATATAAATTGTTTCTATGTGCCAGTGATAACATAGCCAATTTGAATAATTATATGGTGTCATTACCAAAGCTTACTGAAGTTGTACATTAATACAGTTATACAGTTCCATTATCAAATTGAAAAAAGTCTATTTTGCATCCTTTGAGATCTAAAATTTCTATAGCGGAGTGTAAGAAATTAGGATTTATCATTTATACAGCCCTCAGAAAATATTGTTCTCAAAATATATCACAATCAGATGAATCAAATATACTAAATGTATGCATGCAATTTCAATAGATATAGCAATAGCAATAACACTTAGACTTATATACTGCTTTATAGTGCTTTTACAGCCCTCTCTAAGTGGTTTACAGAGTCAGCATATTGCCCCCAGGTATCTGGGTTTTCATTTTACCAACCTCGGAAGGATAGCAGGCCTTGAGCCTGGTGAGATTTGATCTGCCAAACTGCTGGCAGCCAGTGATCAGCAGAAGTAGTCTGCAGTACTGCACCATAACCACTGTGCCACTGCGGCTCTTCCTATCAGATATCACCTGACAGGAAAAAATATGTTATATAATTGTGGAATATATGATTGGAATACCAATCTTGAAAAATCAGTAGGTCCATGTTTTAAGAAATGTGACACATACTTATGACTTAAGAATGAGATATATTCATAAGCATGTACTATTTCATGTCCATTGCATCCCTCCAATACTGTTTTGAAAGAGTTGGATGTCAGATTTTCTTGTGAAGCATTGTAATAAGTTTGATTGGTTATATGCCATCAATTCATTTTCACCTCTTAGCAACCATATACTGCAGACAGATTTTTCTCAGTGAGAAAACCACATGGATCAAATAGATTTGAGGGATGTCAATAGGTTTGATCTTCTTCACCATAGCTCTGTTTTGGTTACAAATCATAGGATATAGTAATAGAATTTTAGAAAGAAATATAATATAATAAGATAATGGAATGGTAAGCTATATTCTTCAAACATGGAATTTATCATTTCATGCAGAGCTGTGACTCTAACAAGCCTGGGGCTCAACAAAGAGGATAATCTTACATGAATAAGGGGGGGAGATCCTCCTGTTAGCAAGAAATGAATTCAAGCTATGAGACTGTTTTTTGTTTTTTTTAAATGTTCTAAAAATGAAAAAAATGAAGCAATGTGTTTTCATATGGTCTAGATTTAATAATAAGCTTAAGGACTGAATTACATTAAATGGATATTATATGGATTTCTCCCCCTAATTCCCCCTTTTCTTTAGTTTATTTTGATCACCACCAATGTAGGTAAGTTATTTTCCCACTGTATAACTACTACTATACCTTTTTCTATTGTTGTTGTAGTTTTTACATTGTACTATTAAATGTTTTTCAAATTGAAAAATAATAAACCCGGGTTCTTATGCAGCATTAACAGCACTAGAAATCCATAAATCATTTGCTAGATCATTAACTTCTCACTCTAAATACAGAAATAATTCAAGATAGAATGGTATTAAATGGTATCCAGCCTCGGGTGATGCAAATGTTAATTTACTTCAAGTCAAAATATATATTATTGCTGTATAAAAATAGAAAAATTAAAAACATGGCAAAATAGAAATTCTCAAGTAAAATGAAATGAAGCATTACAGAAGTCTACTGGAGCACTATGCTCATCCATAACCTGCTCTACTTTTCCCAGTGTTTAACAGAAATATTGCCCCTATTCTTCCATATGATTATCCAAATCCTTTTCACGAAAAGTAATGTTATCAGAGAAAATCCTCAGCTTCATTCAGTTATTATGACAAAGATTACTCTAAACCATGGGGGTCAAACTTGCCGCTTCACATTGATGGTGTTTTTTTCCCTTTGCAAAGCTGGGGTGGGCATGAACTACGCATGACACATCCGGGCTGCAGGCCACCAGTTTGACACCCCTGCTCTAAACAGTGCCAAATTTTAATCATCTTAACCCCATTAGCCTCTACACAATTATTTGTATATTCAGGGCAATTATCTACAGGAGTGGTTTTTTCTCCCCTTTAAGATTCCTGAAACTTATTTTTTTAAAATATAGGAGTCAAAATGCATAAACATGTTATTGATGGAATTTTAACACATTCCTTCTGTCATGCATATTCTTTCTGTACAATGAAATACCGTATATTGCTTATACAATGCTGAATATTCAAATTACATCATGTACATCATTAGGGTAATCATTCCATATTCCTGTGAGGTGGGGATTGAAATCACTGCCCTGGAGAATCAAATATCCTCCCCCCCCCATTTTTTTTCTTTATTACAATTTCTTATCTAGTTGCTCCCCTCTTGGTAAAAACTAACAAATAACAATATATTTCTCTTTTCTATGTTCCAAAGGAGGATGAATTTTTTAAAATTACTTTCTGGTTAAAAGACTTCAAATAAGTTGCTATTTCTCTTCAATATAAAGATCCAAAGATCTAAATAAGATCGCCCTGTATCCTCTGAATATATAATAGACATGCACAGTATGTATGTAGCCACAGTATTCTTTGAACTAAAAATGTAAATGTTCCAAAAATTATAGATTAAAGCAGCTTCTTGCCAGATTCTGTGGTAACCACAGCTGGCAGATACAAGTTAAATTTCTATGCCATCTTGTATAACTGCAGGCAATGGGCTGAACCCCAGTTCTCCAAGGAAGAAAGGGCTTAGATTTACCCTTATCTTTAAGTGCTTATCATATTAATGATGTCTCCAAATAATTTGAAAAAGGGTGATAGGAGACATGTTGGTAACAAGGCACCATAGAATGATTTCATGATACTTATTTCTTCACACTGGGCACACTTCCTATTTCCCTAGCAAGATAGTTGGCAGGAGCTATGTTAATTTTACCTGAGCAGTGGGACAGTTCCATACAGCAGCCGACAGCCTACAGCTATTCCCTGCAGCCAGAATTAGCTCTTTAACATCTTTTTAACATAACATTGATTGCAGTTGCAAAAATTACAGTTGGATTCCCTTCCATTTGGACTAAACCTTCTATGCACAACTTGAAAGCAGCCTGGTAGGAATATAATCCTCATAGATCAGAATATGTTACCATTTGTATGAAAATAAGGGGAAGCCATTTAAAGTGATGTGGTGAATGTATATGCCAAGATATTCATGTGGTAAGAGTATAACTTGTTACAATAAACTGTCGTCTTGTTTTCCCCCACAGATAGTATTTAAACATTACTTCATTAATGATTCACTTTTATCAAATGGGTGGAACAATCATTCACATATTTTTCCTTATGAATATATATTCTGTTAACTTAAATAATGATTAGATATTAGGATGATTGTATTGTTGTTTATGGTTTATGGAAAAATCAAAATTAAAAGTTAAACAAGAAAATAGGGGGGGGAAACTAGGACATTTTGAGCACATGTGCAAATTAATGTAAATTTGATTTATGTAACCTTTTATGTGTATAAACAGGAACTTAATTCCTTGGCATAATTATTCCAGGGTGTTTAAAAGAAATCAATCAATAAATGAATTCAATTATTACAACATTATAGAAATAATAGTCTATAGGAATTGTTTAATATTAATTCAGTTAATGGAATAATCTGATAAATTACCAACATCAGACTATTTTGGTGAAGAAATGCATAATTATTGATTAGATACAATACATTATCGGATAATAAATTTGCATTCCATGGCAACCTTCATTATGTCCCAAACACCTATGTTTAATACAATAAGGTAAGGATTCCAATACCAAATTAAAAAGAAGAAATAAAGGATATGCTTGATGAGTTCCAGAGACATCTTGATAAATGAATACATGTAATAACCCTAACAAGTGGAGTAGATTAATTCAATGATGGATTTAAATTGGGGTGAGGTGGGGGAAAAGTGGGAGGGAAAGCCAGATTTGTTATGCAGATGGAATAGTTTATGTAACAAATGTGTTAAAACCACATTGTGCTTTGTTGAGATCTTCTGAGTTTGCATTTTTAATGTTTGTGAGCTCAATAATATCTTATTTGATGATGCTATTAAAGCTGTACTTTTCTGAAACTGTTATTTGGGGTCCACCATGGAGTTATTTTGAGATCTACTATGGAGGATCAGGAAGATTGAAATGCTCTTATTTTGTCCTTGATTTGAGTCCTGGTGTCAAGCTTATGTATATTTATTTATGTATGTACAGTGTGTATGTGTGCATCAGTGGTAGGATTCAAACATTTTTATTACAGGTTCTGTGGGCGTGGCCTGGTGGGCGTGGTGTGGCTTGGTGGGCGTGGCTTGGTGGGCGTGGCAGGGGAAGGATACTGTAAAATCTCCATTCTCTCCGCACTCCAGGGGAAGGTTAGTGATAAATCCCCATTTCCTCCCAATCAGCTGGGACTCAGGAGGTAGAGAATAGATGGGGGCAGGGGCAGTCAGAGGTGGTATTTACCGGTTCTCTGAACTACTCAAAATTTCCACTACCGGTTCTCCAGAACTGGTCAGAACCTGCTGAATCTCACCTCTAGTGTAAACTTTTTAGGCTTCTTAAACTAACTCTCCACTTTTTAACTTGTAAATTTTAACTTTGCTTTTAACTGTGCTTTAGTCACATTTTTATATTATTTTATGATGTTATTGTAAATAACCCAAAATCATTTAGGTGAGATTGGCAATGTAGAAATTTGATAAATACATATAGCTACATACCGTACATGTATACATATGTTTTTTCAATTTGTGGTACATAGAATCTAAAGAGGCATTGCTGGAAGATAATGATGGCAGATGGCTAATATCATGTTGGCAGAAAAGCATGGGTAAGTTCTTCCAATCTTGTATGTGTTTTTGGGCGGGTTAATGATGGTGCTATTAGCATAGATATGGGTGGCAGGGCAAAGTAAACATTTAGGGGTGGGTGGTTTGTTTGTTTTTTGCAGAACCTGGAGTTCATGTCAGCATCATTGTTTTATTTTTATTTTTTGTAAGTCAGGTTGGTAGTTGTCTGTATACAAGTATGGGCCTGCCACTCAGTGCTGACCCTAGCTTATTAATAATCAGTTTGAAAGGTTTGAGCTATAAACTACAAGTGACAACATGTTGTTCTGTTTCCATGGTGTGTCTTTTAATAGTTGCTCCCAGGGAATTGATTCAGCTCTATTGATTTGTCTACTGATCTGCTTGAGTGGGAATTCAGTCTCTGAATGTCTGGTTTAACTTGATCAGGTTTAGCATTTCTTCTAGTGGGCCAGAAGAAATGTTATTGTCATATAGATGCCAGCTGTAGATGAAGAATTGGAAGTTTTTGGGAAAAAAACCGATTGGCAACAAAAACAGAGCAGGCAGCAATGACTGTTGAAGATAGATTAATAGTTTTAGTGAGAACAATGAGAGTTGGTAGATCTGAGTTGGATTGGGCAGAGTTTCTGCTGTGGAAGATAATTATTGGTGACTAGAACAGTACTGAGGGACATCGCTAACTGATGCAGAAGGCATAGTGGGATGTCAGAAAATGACAGAAGAAGAAAAAAGATCAAAGATTTATCAACCAAAGAAAAGCTGCCAGATTGAAAAGCTGAAATTGCCACTCTTTTCTGTAAGGCCTTAACTCTAAAATTAGAAAGTAGGCAGAGTTAGAAATAAAGCAATGCATGCATAAATTAAAATCACATCATAATCTGCAAATAGCTCTGCTGACAAAAGCTTTGGATTGCTGTATCTGAGAAGAGAAAAACACTGTTTGAAAAGCAAGCTTAAAGTTCAAGCCTTGGACAGAAATGAAGAAAAGATAGTAGAGATGATCTGCCTCATTTAACTAACCCTTGCTATCACTTACTAAAATTTCAAAATGCTGAAAATAGAGAAACTTGCTTGCTCTGGTGCCTGGTTGTTTAAAAAAGAATGTAAAAAATTGAATTTTCATGCTAAATGTCTATTGAATCCTCAGAACTGAATCAGGATCCCTGGGACACAACTTTTGTGTTTATGTGTGCTTTAATATAACACACTACATCTATAGCAACATGTATGCCATATCTTACCAACTAATGTCACTTTCATCAGACCAATCTGATCTGAAACTCAGTGACACTGACAACATTCTGCTCTGATATTATTATCTTGGAAAGCTGACATGTATAACTTGAAAGTGCTTATTTGAGTCCCTAAAAATGGTTCAACTCAGCACGGAGATGAGACTAAATCTACTTTAAAAAACAAAAGGAATGTTTTCCAGATTTCCTATTTCACCCTTCAGGTGTGTATTAATTAGAATTGGTCAAGTGACCAGAAAAAAACAGCCTGGATTGATTTTGTGTCCTTAACAGTATCATGACATGTATAAATAACTACAGGTAATCCTTGATTGATTGCATAGTGACATTCAAAGTTACAACAGACCTCTCAAAAATATATTATTACATGGTTCTAAAATTCTGATAATCAGGTCCCCCCCGATTGCATCTAAAATACAGTCAGGTCCTGTGACTGTATTTTAGATGCTGTGTAATCATCCCATATTTATGGCTGTTTGTGGTACCCATGAGCACATCACTATGATTTACAATGTTTGTAATGATGCCCAAACTTGAAAACTTCCAGTTTTCAGCAAAAACATCCCATAGAGAACAATGGGTTTACTTAAAGACTGCTGCATTCGCTTAATGACCACCAAAACATTTTTTGTAAATTTTGGTTGAGACACATTGGTGAACTGCTTTACAACTATCATGACTAATGACTATAATGGGTGGGTTCCATTATGATCACAAATGAAGGATTATCTGTAGTTGAATTTGCACAACATAAGTGCAAAATTCTAGATATGCTCAAAGACGTGTATAGGTGATAGTTTTCACAATATGCCTATACAGTTTTGGCACATGATTGTATAAAAGTGAAAATGTTATCTGCTAACCACATTCACTTGCATTTTGAGGCAGATGCTAACCATGTCTTTTGTCAGGCATAATTTTGGGGCTAAAGTGTACATTCTATAGACATTCTATATCAGGGGTTTCAAACTCATGTTGTTACGGTGGCGTCATGTGACATATCAGGACTTTCCCCCTTCATTAAACCAGGCATGGGCGTGGCCAGCATGTGATGCATCTGGCCTGCGGGCCTGGAGTTTGACTGCTCTGTTCCATATGCATGATGATATAATTTCTTGGACTTTCTCCCTGTGAACAGGAACTCTAATTGGTTCAGGATTTCCATGTATTTGGACATATGCTCCAGGAATCATGCATTCATCCATCTTATTAGTGCCAAATGAGTAGAGAGAATTTATTCTATTAGTTACAATTACTTGTCATAATCTGCATATCAAGCTTGCAGTTAGTAATACAGGCCCACTGAAATAGTTGCTCAGTGGCAATTTGATGTTCAGTGCTAATGCCTTTTGCTTATTTTCAACTACTAGTTGTTACACAACTGCCCAAGTCTAACACTGCAGGCACAATGGTCTATTCAAACACCACAAGGCCTTGAACATGACAAAAAACCCTGCTAGGAGACCTGCATGATGCCTTGGGTTCTCAAACTGACATGATGAGGTTGATTTCTCATGGCAGGATGTCAATCATAAATTATATTCCCTCTGTAAGGCAGTCAAGGGATGCTTGATGAGTAGTCTAATGACAAGAACAGACTTATGCCAGTCACAGATTTTTCTTCTCTGTCTCAGTAACAAGAGCATGGGGAACAATGGGACACTGTTAACTCATACCCAGGATTTGAAATTTGCAAAGTATTTATATCACCTCAACTCTTTTTACAGTAAATCATCAGAAGATCTGTAGACTATGACTTTTTTTCTAGTGTGGGGACAAGTATTTACCCAGCTTCACAAACACTTAGAATATAGGGTTTTTATCATTTTAGTCAGGAGAGGAGGAAATTACACATTTCAACTATGCCTTACACTCAGCAAATAGACCAATTTCAAATCATATTCCTATATTAAATAATAAGTTATGCTTGTCTATGAATAAACTGAAAATGATGTATCTCTGTTTTATCCTTGTAAAAATGCCAATTATCAATATGTAAGATTTTTTCAGACAATATGCTTCCTATTATGCTGGCAATTCAAATGTAACAAGTATAGGCTCCTAACTACTTCTCTTGGGATCTTGTGCTATCAAATAAACATCTTTTTGAAAGATTGCTTTTTATTCCACCTAGATTTTCCTTTCCTCAATATGATCACAATACTACTCTACTATTCTGTTTTTGCTACTCTGTTTTTTTTTATTAGTCTGAACCATTCATTGCCCCTCATTCTTTTTATGCTTTCATGACTGTGACCTGTTATTGTTCCTCATTGTTAAACTAAAAGCATTATTTAAATAATAAATAAGTCTTCCTCACTTTATCTTTCATTATCATTTAATCACTATAATGACTTGGTTTCTGCCAGGATTTCTGCAAACAATTCTGTCCAATCTAGCTAATGTTGGAAACTACACTACAGTCCCAGGACATACCCATTTAAGTAGTATCATCTTCAACATTCTTCTTGCTTGTGCATTTCATTGGGAATTATTTGCTAA
Organism: Pseudoxenodon macrops; assembly: GCA_032467955.1. Classification (NCBI taxonomy): domain Eukaryota; kingdom Metazoa; phylum Chordata; class Lepidosauria; order Squamata; family Pseudoxenodontidae; genus Pseudoxenodon; species Pseudoxenodon macrops. The sequence goes on along the minus strand of JANHFT010002834.1, from coordinate 51,691 downwards.
GGAAGATACAGCTGATGCAGAATGTAGCAGCCACTTAATAACTACTAAATCACATTTAAGATGCACAGTTAACAGACTATCTTTAACAGTCTGAAATTAGGCAGAAAGGGGAGGGTTTTTTTCTCATCTTGTAGCTACACAGAAGTGAATCTTTGCAATGGTGGTGCCCCTCTTTTGGAATGTCATGTAGGAAGTAGCAAGATGGGAGGAAAGTTAGAATCATAAAGAATGCTCCTCTACCTCCACTTATTGAGTACCAAAACTCACCATGCTGATCATGTTCAACCAAGACTAAAATAGGATGAAGGAAAACAGAATTATGACATGACATTGCCCAACCAAGCATATCCTCTTCAACTATTATGTATTCAGGGGAGATGGTGACACATTCTCCAACCATATCTCTCCTGTAATGATATTCATTTTAATACATGTTTGTATTCTAAGCATGTGGTAAGTAAGTTCCCAGTTCCTCTAAATTGCAAGTGTATTCATATGATTTTCATTTCAGATCTTCCCTATCAACATATGGTAGTGATCACAAAATGTCCCCCCTTCTATGTTCAGAGTTTAAATGTTAAAATTTAGAATTATTTAGAATTTACAATAATGTCTAGATAGAGTTCTTCTTTGTTGCAGAGTGACTAGAGCATGAGAACAAAGGAGTGCTTTTTTTTCCTTACCAGATTTCAGGTGTGTCTTAATTCATTTATCACTCATCATTCCTTCAATGTATAAGTTCTAGATCAGTCCAAACCAATATTTTGTTTTCAGCAACATACCGCCAAATAGTTCTGTTTGTCTTGTCCCAACCCATAGAAATCACAGACACATGCTTAGTCTTAATTTAAAAGATTTTCTAACAGAACTCTAATGGGTTGAACAAACAATTGTAGCCCCTCATCCACAAAATACCTAGCTCACAAAACTCAGCCATATTAAATTAGAGGCAAGAGAAAGTTCAAATCATAAATAAGGTACTAGAGAGTCAAATCAACTTGGCATGAAAATCTAGAGTCACTACTTGAGAAAGCAGGCTAAGGAGTTCAGAAACATGATGGTGAGGTAAATGGAGAATTATCACCAATGGATCTGTGAGATACGTGGTTCTCCTTATATAGGGACCAGGTGATCTGGATTTGTTCCTTGGGTGGGCTCCTATATAAGGAGAACCACGTACCTCACATTCCCTGGACTTGTTTCCTGGATTATACCACTCCAAGTTTGAAATTGGGGAATTATCTGGTATCTAGTTTTCTATTCTACAAAAGTGAAAAAGAAGTGTATGTATGCACAGCACTTATATTCGTGTGTGTGTGTGTGTACCCTCCATATGGAGGAAGCTAAAAAAGCACTTTGCTATGAATTACATTTTGATAATTTTGTTTATAGAATTAGTGATGGGAAATTTATGGAGGAAAGAGATATGTAGGGTAATCCAGAATATAATTATTACATCAATATACCAAGTGGGTTGCTGTTTTTTTACTGCAAAAGCAATTATGTACTGGGAAAAACAAAAATCAATCATCCTTATTTATAGTAATAAAAATCTTATTCCTAAGGTAAACTATAAGAGGAAAAGTTGCTTATATTCTTTATTGCTTTTATGCCCATGTATGGCTCCTTTATAGTATGCAAAATGGATTCCAGGTTAACAGAAAAGTAGATATTTCCCTCCCTATTTTCTAACTACATTTTCCTTTAGTTTTATGTACCACAGTCAACACAGTTTAGCTTGCTGTAAGAACCTATTCTTCCTTTAACAACCTGGAGAAATCAAAGCATTATATGGGAAATAGTAAGGACATTTCACAAAAACGAAGAATTCTCATTTTGTTCATAACTCTCAGTTGTCTGGCTTTTTAAAGACACATGGGCATTATAGATATAATATTTGAAAACATAAGCATTCAGTGAAGTACAATTTTGAGCCACCTGTACAACAATCTAAACAGAGGCAAAAGCTTTTATGTTGGCAACATGCCAAGCACTAACCTCTGTTGTTTTTGAAGACAAATATAAATATAAAAAAATATACTGGAAAAAGTAGCTGAACGTCTTTGTCTCTGTGAAACAGGAGAGGCAGAAATTCAGGAATATGGCATCCTCCATTGCCCATTTTAGAGAGCTATAAGAATAAATTGATTTCTCCCCTGATTAATAGCTGCCTTTATAGACCAGGTTCAAACTATACCCAATTTCTATTAAACAGTGATAGCCCCCGCATCACAGCTAATGTTACAAGCTACTCGGCAGCTGTTTGCAAAATTTGGTGAACCCATACTGAATGTGGCACTGCCTAAATACATTGATTTTTTTACTCGATTTTTTAAAGGAATAGAATAGAATAGAATAGTTGGAAGGGACCTTGGAGGTCTTCTAGTCCAACTCCCTGCTCAGGCAGGAAACCCTATACCTGTGATGGCGAACCTACGGCACGTGTGCCAGAGGTGGCATGCAGAGCCCTCTCTGCTGGCATGCGTGCCATCACCCCAGGTCAGATCTCTGTGGCATTTCTTTCGTGAGCTTCTATTTTCCTGCAAACGACGAAACAGAAGCTCACAAAAGAAAAACATCTTACCTCTTGCCACGCTGCCAGTGTTGGGATGCCCCGCCACCCGCTGGCCAGCTGGTCTTCAGGTCTCTGCTGCGCATGTGTGCATAACTGCACATGTGTGCATGCATGTCTGCATGTATGCACATTTGTGTATGTCTGCATGTGTGCACATTCATGCATGTCCACATGTGCGCACATTCGTGCATGTCTGCACATGCACACATTCACACGCATGCACATCTTTCAGTTTGGGCATGCAGTCTCACCCAGTTTGGGCACTTGGTGTCTAAAAGGTTCACCATCACTGCCCTACATCATTTCAGACAAATGGTTGTCCGATCTCTTCTTAAAAACCTCCAGTGTTGGAGCATATTATAAAAATACTATACGGTATATACTTAATATATATAATACAAATTTTAGCCTTAATCCCTTTTAACTTCGATAGAGCTCATCCAGTTCTGATTTTTTTCCATTGCTTCTTGTAATTTAGCCTGCTATTAGAAGTAGAGATTTGGCACTTTTCATGCATTTGATCTGGTGAGTAAACGAAAGCCACTGTTTATATTGCTTTTACCATCCTGCTTATACTGATCTAACAATATAATGTCTATTGACAAATAGTGAAGATGTAGATCTGCAACTGAGCCTAGTCCTAAACTCTATTTGCTCATATTAAAAAAATGTATTATTGAGCTCATTGACTGGCATTCTATCCAATCTTGGCTATCTCCCACCTAATTATAAAACAAATATGGTTATATAACTAAAATTTTCCATCTATAAATACAAATAACTGCATAAAACCTGCGTTAAGCCACACTTTGTAACAAAATAACTTCTGAGAAAAAGGTGCAAAGCGGACATTAATTTCAAAAATGTTTTAAAATGTACTTTAATGGAAATTCACAAAAGTATAGACAATGAAAATTTTGCAACTTTCTTCTTTAGCACTAAACATTCTGCTGTTTGATCTCAAGCTCAATATACACAATGATCAAAGTACACAACATAATATTACTTCTATCCACCAACAAGCTTAGAATAACATATGATCAGAGCTACACTGATGCTCCAAATTTCTTAAATCATTTAAATATGAGCCAGCAATCAAAAAAGCTAATACAATCCTTGGCTTTATAAATAAAGCCATAGAATAAAAAAATCACATGAAGTATTAGTACTACTTATAAAACCTAAAAAAGATCACACCTGGAATACTGCATCCAGTTTTGGTCACCACACTACAAAAAAGATGTTGATACTTTGGAAAAAGTGCAGAGAAGAACAACTAAGATGATTAAAGGCCTGGAGACTAAAATATAGAAAGAACGGTTGCAGGATTTGGGTTTGGCTAGTCTAGAAAAAAGAAGGATTAGAACTGACAGGATATCAGTATTTCAGTATTCCACAAAGAAGAGGGGGTCAATTTATTTTTCAAAGCACCAGAAGGAAGGACAAGAAACAATGGATGGAAATTAATCAAGGAGAGAAGCAAGCTGGAAAGGAGAACAATTGATCAGTGGAAAAACAGTAACTTTGAGAGGACTTTGGAGTCCTAGTGGAATATCACTTAAACATGAGCCAGCAGTGTGTGGCAGCAGCCAATACAATCCTTGGTTCTATAAACAGAGGCATATAATCAAAATCACGTGAAGTATTAGTACAGCTTTATAAATCCTTAGTAAGACCACACCTGGAATACTACATTCATTTTGGTCAGAACATTACAAAAAAGATATTGAGACTTTAGAAACGTGCAATGAAGAGTAACTAAGATGATTAAGGACCTGGAGACAAAAACATATGAAAAATGATTGCAGGCATTGGGTATGGCCAGCTAGAGAAAAGAAAAACTAACTAGGGGTGACATGATAGCAATATTCCAGTATTTGAAGGGCTGCCACAAAGAAAAGGGGATCAACTTATTTTCCAAAGCAGCAAAAGGCAAGACAAGAAACAATGGATGGAAACTAATCAAGGAAAGAAGCAACCTGGAATTAAGGAGAAACTTCCTAACA
>JANHFT010002834.1:32385-47010 GCA_032467955.1 Pseudoxenodon macrops | reverse complement strand
CCTTTCCAGCTTCTTTTCTCTTCTTTTCTTTTCTCTTCTTTTCTTGCTTTTCTCTTCTTTTCTCTTCTTTCTTTTCTCTTCTCTTCTGTCATATAAAATGATTGAACATGGCAGATCAATTATGTTCTGCCAAACAAAGCAACTCACCACTGCACCAAGATGCTTAGTTTGTTTTAGGTAGAGTCAAGTGGCACATATCATTAAGGAAGATTGACTGCCTTCTCATCTTTCCAATGTTAAATGTAATGTACTATCCTCAATATTTGAACATTTCACTCACCTTAATATCCTTATATGTTTTTAAACCAACTGATAATGGAGAAAGTAAGTTTATTATGAAAATTATATTGAAAATGGGATTTCATCATAAAATCTTGTCTACAATTAATTATCTAACCACTGGAATAATCAGCATTTAACATCAGTAAACCAGATATGGCTTTTTTTTTAAAGATCAACATTGGCATTCAAAAAATGTGGCAACAGCCTTATTTTCTTTGGTCATTATAGAAATTTAGTACAAAATATGTGGAAATAGAAGTAGAAGAATGTAATGCAAGATTAAAATGCAACTGAAGTCATAACAACATCTGTCTTGAATAGTGCTTGGCAGAATAGCTGCAGTTGCAATAACTATTTCTAAACTATTTTAGTTATAAATGTTATCAGTCCCATTGCCAGTACTCGGTTTTCTGATTGCTAAAGATTTTTCTCACAAATGAAGACAAATATACATGTCCCAGAATAATGTTGCAGGATCCAATCTGAGTCAGTCACTGGGACCAGACGTTTCTTCTTCCAATCTTTCAGATTCTTCTTGGAGCCCATCCTCAGGAAACTTCTCATTCTCATAGTATTTATGTGGTGCCTTGTTGATTGTTGTTTCCTTTTGCTGCTGCTTACCAGATTCCCTATATAGATTGCTCTATGACTACGTAGTAGAAACAGTGAGTAAGCTAAGCGCTAGATTACAAGAACACAAGCAGGTGGTTAGACAAGGAGACCCAAACTCATTGGTAGCCTCACGTTGCAATGAACAAGGACATACATTCAATTTAGCAGCTACTAAGATTGTTAGCTAAGCAGGGACAAAAATAGCCAGAGAAATAAATGAATGAATGAGAAATGGGCCCTTTGTCAGTCAGTAGGAATGCTGATTTACCACCAGGTACTTAGGAGCTGAGGGCATCGCAGCACACGGAAACAACAATCAATGACTTAATAGCCTGCTATCAACACTCCAATTAACAACTAAAAGCCACACACAACCAGGCACCACATAAATACTACACATAGAACAGCCCAGTACACACGTTTGGAAAAGTGAGAAGTTCCTTGAGGATGGACTCCAGCATGAGTCTGAAAGCTTGGAGGAATAGACCTCTGGCCCCAGTGATGACTCAGATTGGATCCTGCAAGTATTTTTCCCTACATTTGGTTATAATATAGCTCAGTGCAATGCCCTAAACTTACTCCAACCCCCTTGGAAATCTTCTAGCTCAATCTCCAGTTTCTCCAATTCTCCCAAATCCCCCAAAGTTTTAGTTTCAAAATTAAGGATACATTTGTTCATTATGGGAAGACAGAGGATCTATGGAATTAGTGACTGACTTAGTTATGGAAGTCCTTTTACTGGTGAATATATTTTGCAAAAGTATACACAAACAGTAATTCCTGATGACTATATGGTAACATGTAATTATTTTGGCAAGTTTTATGATTGGCTTCTTCCTCCTGAACTTCTCAGTTTAGTCTTCCATCCTTGAAATTTCTAGTGGTTCCCAATCCAAATACTTGAACTTGGACTAAATAGTCTTGAGTTTGTTTAGCTTCTGAGTCCAGTCAAAGTTGACCAGTTGCCACCTTCTACTGTGGCATAGTGCATGCTACATTCTGATAAAATTAAATTATACAAAATGTAACATTTCTAGAATTTTAGAGTCATACATTTGTAACATCTTTGGTGGCTATGTGAAATTAGTTGGTCATTTGACTGGAAAGTTTATTTAGAAATTGGGGAAATAACCAATGTACTTTCATAATGAATCATGCTATTGGTGCCCAGACAATTCCTAGGGCATATAACTTAATGACACATACAGAAAACTGATGTAGTTCCTTTTCTTAGCTACAGACAGGTAGTGTTAATGAAGTAGTGATCTTTCACTGCATCAGTGACATTTAAAAGTCTGGAAAATTATGCTAGGTAAAATTAATGCAACTATGAACTTTGAAAACTATATGGTGAAAAACAATTATTCAAAGCTGATCACAGTATCAGTTACATAGATAACAAATTATCTGGTAGATTATCCTCTTTTGTGTAAATGTTATTATGGATAGAAATATTGAACATGGATTGTATTTCTCCTTAAAGTCATGTATATACATCTACACATTCATCTACACATGCTTCTAGTTTTTGTTCTATATATATATATATATATATATATAGAACAAAAGACAGACAGACAGACAGAGAGATAGATAGGATACATCAGTAGAGTATAAAAAGAAAAGGCTTAATACAAAATAAAGAAAGAAAATGAGAAGAGAAGAAGCTTCAGTTCACAACACTGTAAATTGGGGGCTCAATATATTTAACATATAAACTCATTTTATTTTATTGCAGCAACAGCAAATGATAAAGTTCAACTTCTGATGATTATATAAATATGCCCATGCAGATTTTTTTTAAAGCTACTGGGAGCCAGTTTGGTGTCGGTCTGGCCTAGAAACCAGGAGACTGTAAATTTTAGTCCTGCTTTAGGCATGAAAGCCAGCTCAGATTTTTTAGGCCACTCAGTCTCTCTCTCTCTCTCTCTGCCCAACCCAGCTCACAAGGTAGTTGTGGGAACAGAAAAAGGAAGAAATATTATGTATGTTTGCCACCTTGAGTTGTTATAAAATAATAAAGATGGGATAAAAATGAATGGATGCATGCATGAATGCATGAATAAAATCAATGTAGGATTATTTTTGCCATTAGGCTTTGGTTCTCCTCTTTCTCAAGAACCCATTACTGGATCCCCTTATACTAGACAATTTTTGTCCACTTTTTCACCTCCCTTTTTTGGGGAAGATAGTTGTGCAACAACTTCAGAGGACCTTAGAGAAAGTGGATCCTTTTCAGTCAGGACTGAGACATGAGTAGGGAGCAGAAACAGTATTAGTTGTGTTTTGGATGACCTCTGCCATTGGGCAGGTAGCAGTTGTGTATCCCTCCTTGCCCTACTTGACCTCTTGGGTTTTTTCAATACCATGGTATCCTTCTGGATTGATTTAGGGGACTGGAAGTTCATGACATGATGCTGCGCTGGTTCCTTCATAATCAATTCCTGATGATTGGGGAGGAAAGATCCTGCCCTTGGTTTCTACTATGTGGGGTGTCACAGGATTGGGTAGTTTCTGATGATTTAACATCTACCTGAAACCACTGGGAAATATCAGGTTTCTACTATGTCAAAGGAAAAGCAACAAGACAAATGACTAGAAAATTCAAAGCTGGCATTTGGAGAAAGAAAAGCTTGATCTAAAAATAATGAAGAGATAAATTGAGGAAAATAGCAATGTTTTGACAAATAAAGAATAATTTTGCGATCACTCAATGAAGCACATTAAAATTAATTGGCAGAAATTAATTTTATCAGAAACTTTCTGAGATACTATTACTGATGTGATAAGTCTCAGATTAACGAAGGAAGTTAAAATTAGTGTTACTTATTCTTAGAAGAAAAAGCTAATATCTAACTAAGCAAGCTTACCTGAGTTTAGGGGCGTTAGTAGTTAGGTATTCTTGGTACAGAAATTTGTTTGACTCTTTCAATCATGCATGTAAAAAGGAGCTCTTATTATACATCTTTCCTTATGGGAATAATTCAGGGGTGAAATTCACTTACCTTCCCTACTGGTTCGCAAATGTGGTTCCCTACCGGTTCATGCCGCAAAGCCTTCTGCGCATGTGCAGAGCCTGGAAATGATGCTAGCATGGGTGGGTGGGGCTTTGCGTAGTTGGCCCTACCGGCTCACCCAAGTCGGTACAAGCCGGTCAAATTGCACGCCTGGAATAATAACAGGGTTCCTCCTCTCTGTTCTTTCATTAACCACGAGCCCCAACTCCCAACTTCTTTGCCTCAAAATCTTTTATCCTTTTCCACCTTCTTGTCCAAAAGAATGAAATTAACTCCTTGTTATTATGATGTTATACTTCACCACATATATTCTTCTATGATCTCCTGAATATACTCAAGCTCTGTCATTTCAGGAAAGATATTAAATGTTCCTGGTCTGATATATAATGAGAATGCTATCTGGAGGTAGCACAGAGTTAATGTTCCAGTCAATTGGTCATCTTTTGATAAATTTATCAAAGCAGGTTGATTTTCCCTCACCACATTCATATATTCTAGATGATTTCCTAAACTCTGTGGTATAGTTTTGAAATGTTCTGGTTTCTCTGTTCCTGGAATTTATCTTTTGCCTGATTCCTCAAATATTTGAGAACTTTTATAAAGGCTACAGTTGCCAACTTGGTGAAGATCAGAAATGGTGCACACATGCAAAGAGGAACTGTGTTTTTACTAAGATTTCCCAATAGGAGCTTCACATTTTCTTATATTCTCTCATCTTTATACTCTGCTTCAGGGCTTTTTAGGAAATAGATAATGCAGTAGAATTCTTCTCCAATAAAATTCTCATGTGAGTTCTGCTCGGGTGTTACAAGTACTGTTAAGCATCACCTGAAAAAAAGCAGTAATGTATTCCACCCACCTCATATTGCATGCCAACAGCTATCTGCACATTATACAGTAAGACCCTAGCACTAAAAAAAATAGTTAACATTGAATCACATATTCACATAGGATTCCAGTAAGCCTCGGTCAGGATTCACTTTCATGAAAGCCTATGTATAGTTATAAGACCTCTCTTGTTACAGTGTGATATCACAGGTATGACATTATCACCACTTAGATGTGTACATCTTTACTGTAGTGGCATTTAGGCCCATATGTCAAGCCCTATGCAGCTGGGCAAGATCAAAGAAGCAAAAAAGTACACATATTTCAGCAAGGTAACTATGAGGAATTTCCCAGTCTCATTTATAGTAAGCTAATTAAGGTAGAGCATCTTCAATTTGAAATTCTTCTCCAATTTCCTTCCATCTGATCTACAGTAACGTGTTGTTAATAACATAAACTGTCAATAGTCTCACCCAGCATTTCTTAAGCGTTCATGTCTACTCCCTGTTCTAATCCTTTCCCAGCCTCCCTATAATTTCTTAAACTATAGTGTTTATAGAAACTGCTGCCAACATCAGTTTTATGAGAATGCCAAGAAAGATATGTGATTCTTCTTTGTATTAGAAAAATATTTTGAAAATTTTCTAATTTTTCCAAATTTCTATGTAGTTTATTTTACAGGTATGATGGATGAAGAGAAGCAAACATTGTTTCAAGAGTTATTCCAATGTCTATTAGGGTGGAAAAGCCATCTGTTTTGGGGGCATTTGTGCAGCCCCCCCAAATATGCTGCTGCTAAGTAAAAGTATCCTGAAAGAGCTGCCAGCATTTTGCAGCACCTTGCTGAAGTTTGACTTTTAAAAAGCAATTTAATTTTTCAAAACCAAAATGTTGACTGTATAGATTATTTTTGTGAACCATGCCCCATAAAGAGGTGGAAATAAATAAGTGGCATGAGGTTATTCAGTTATATCAGAGCCTGTCATGCCAGAGTTTTCTGACATTAATTAAAAGTGAGACACAAGAGGTCAGGCAGGTTAAAGAATATGGACTTAAATTTATATAGAACAACCGATCATATACCAGTCCATTCAGGGTAGCTGTAAAGGTACTTATTGGTAAAACAGTATCGCTGCGGTTGTTTTCAAAATGATTGGAAAATACAGTTTCCTGTGCTAGTGTAGCCTCTCTCGGTAATTCAATAAAGGACTTTTTTCAGGCTTCCAATTCAGCTCGAAAATTTAGCTTCAATGTGTGGAATCTTTAAAACAGTATCCTGCGGTGGGAGAGAGAGCTCACATGGCAGTCTGTAAAATATCAGGTTATTAAAGATTTACAAAAACTACGGAATACGAAAGAACTCTAAAACATTTCTTCCAAATTACAGCTGTATAACACAGGGGAATGTAGAATATGTTTTTTTTTTTAAATTTCTTTCTAAATATGTACACTGCCTATTCAAGATAGCTAGCTGGTAAATCACATACTTGGTTTTTATAATGGAGATTCACATTGCTGCAGTATGTTGCATATTATTATATCCAATCAGCTTAATTGCATACCATGTTTCTCATTGAAAAGCACATATTTCTGTGCAGTGGTGTGTAGGCATGAATCACCATTGTAGATTGCGCTCACAATTACCTTAATTGTACCCTTTTCACTACTTCTGTTTTAAGCAAATGCAAAATTATACTAAAAACAATGTTGCATTATGTAATGCAGAACTGATCAGAGTTCTGGATAGCCAATTTCTCTTGATGCACCTCTCCCCATTCTGTCTTTAATCTTTTTGTTTGTTTGTTTGTTTCCAATAACACTTTTAAATTCTATATGTGCTTCTTTCTCATTGGCTCCATTTGGCTAATTTTTCAATTGACACTTCTATTCAAGGTTGTATACAGGATGTATATAGAAAAATTGGCCAATCTATTACCTAAAAATAATACTGCTGGGTCCCAAAGAGGCTCTTTTTCAAAAGGAAAGTAGTGTCTGCAGCAACCTCATCTTTTAGAGGGGAAAAGTCACTTAATCGTTAAATCTTTATTTCATGTAGAGTCAGTTTGGTTTCGTGGTTAATGCACCAGACTAGAAACCAGGAGACTGTGAGTTCTAGTCTTGGATTAAACATGAAAACCACATGGGTGATTTTGGGCTAGTCACACTATCTCAGTTCAACTCACCACAGTGTTGTTGTTGTTGTGTGGAAAATAAGAGAATGGAGTATTAGGTATTGTATGTTTTCTGCCCTGAGCTATTTATAAAAATAATAAAGGCAGGATATATATATTTTTGTAAAGTTGCAATTTTGGCTTTATCTAGTCTCTTTCCATCCCCAAACTGCATGCTAATCAAGAAATATATTTTAAAACATTTTTTGTCCCCTCTCATTCAGAACATCCTTACAATTCTAAATAGGATTAGGAGCATATCCTTGGAAATTTCATGTTGACCTGAAGGATTAAAGATGTTTTTGAGCCAACCACTGTTTTTATCTTCATCTGGCTTTCCTATATAAACAGAGTCTTGAAATCTACACAGGCTTGGCTGCTGAACTGCCAGCAGTTTTCCATTCTCACTCCTGTCTGCTTTAAGAAATGTGCAAGACAAAGCTGTTACTGCTTGTAACCATAGTGACACCTTGACAGAATCCAAAGAAAACATTGTTACTTCACAACCTAATGGATTTGCCTCTTGAGCAAAGCCCCTGAGAGAAATATGCCTGAAATAGAAAAGCCATTCATTATGAAGTGTGGCTCATTTTGATATGCATTGCTTTGGATAGTGATAAGTGAGATCCAGCACAGTGTTTAGATGTGTCAGAGACAGAGAGACTTTTCTTTTCCACAGATCTATTTAGCTCGCCGAATTCAAGGTTCATTTATGTTCTTGATCTCAGATAAAATACCTCCAGAAAACAATCCTTTTCTCTTGCAGCCTGATAAAGGATGGATTGCAGAAGAAGGAGGCAAGGAAAGTGGAACTAAACTTCACTAAATGTGGAAACTTGAATCACGTGAAAATAACTATCATTTTACTACCATCAGGAGGACAAACACAAATACACCTGAGGGCCAAATAATGAAGATGCTACTTTTGAAAGTAGAGGTTGTCTATTCAGTCACGGTAATGTATTCTTTTCAACTAGGGCTCCAATTTTGCAGCCGCTGATCACCTATTTACATACCAAGAAATATGGGGAGGATAGAAGATGCAATGACACTTCTACATACTGCATTTTTGTATTTCAATTGATTAACATGTCCAGAATTTGCTAATGTTTTCATTGATTTGGCCTACTTGCAGAAAATACCTCCCTATTTCTGGACTGATTTAATATACTGTAATTGCAATTTGTGAGAAATTCTTTTCCTCTCTTTCATTTTTTTAGTATGCCTTATTTCTAGAGTTTATCTTTCCAGTCATTTTTATGTTTTAAACAATGAGGTCATGTTTTAAAAACATATTTGCTATAATTGTACAACTTCCTTAACCAGGTCAATTAAAAGAGTTGCCAACTATCCTTGTACAACACACTAAGCTTGTTTGGTTTCAACTTCAGCTACTTCTTTTGGCTTAATTAGTTTCTATCTAAACAGTGAATTGCAGAATGCAGGACCTCTTCACTAGAAGATTATAGATTACAGGTCTAGGATAGGTTGGCAAATAGATGTTTTCCAATACCCAAGTCTGGGACTGAGACAAAGTGATTGGTTCAAAGCCACCCAGATGCCTTCTGTGCCTAAGAAAGAATTACAATTTGGATCTCCTCACTCTTATTCCAGCCTCTTAACCACTACAGCACAGTGGCATTCTCTCAGACACACACAGACATCATACGAACACTGCCCATTCGTATGTCCTAAAAATGCCTACAAAGCAAATATTTTGACAATGCACCATGGTCTGTTATCTTTTATTTCAGTGGGATTCAAGTAAAGCAGGTTAATCCATTCAAATATCTTGAGTTGCTGGTGGAGGAATAGAAAGCAGAAGTGTTGCAGTGCAAAACTGTTTTAGTTAAACTAAGATCCACATTTTCTGGATACTAATCTTGCCAGTCTTTTAATTAAGGCCTGGGCAGGGTCATTGTTAAAAGCAGACTTGGTATTTTCCCAATGTGGTACCTATGATATAAATGTCTTTCTGCACAATTGTCTCAAGAATGAAACTATCAGACTGAGGCGCAGTAAACAATATGTGACCAAGGATGAAATACAAAACTACAGACCGTAAAAGGGTTGCAGTTAAACTATAGTGCAAATCAAAGACCAATCTGATCATTTTCCTCTTATATTAATTATATTATATTAATGCAATTTATTATATAAAATATACTTCTAATGTGTTAAACCTAATATGTACAACTAATCTATGTCTAATGATATATTTATAAGTTACAATGTTATAAATATAACTGAAAAGTGGCAATACATTACAAATTTACAGATTTCCCAGTGCTTTTTAAATGTTCACCTTTTCCAATAATAAGGTAGAATTATCACAGTTCTTTTCCAAGCCCTTACCTTTAAGGGTTGGGAATTCTATTCCTTTTACTCAGGTAGAGGTGTGGTCTTTTGCTCTCTTAAAGTTCCAAGGAACACAATTCATAGAGAAGCAATAAAATTCAGGAGGGAAAGAAAAACCTAAGGTTCATCAGCTTCCAACACAGATTAAGATACTTTCAACCTGTATGCAGAATGACACCACATCACTTTGCTTCAGACTGCTGTGGAGAAAGCTACCTACACAGTGGTCGGACCATTGAACAACATCAAAGAAAATATGAGCCAGATTCAAAGCCAAGCAAACTGGATGATGATCAGGCACAGTTCAGATGATGCAGGCCTATTTTAGAAAACATGGAAAAACTGTTATAGTTGTTAGCAGTGGTTAGAATGCAGTATCACGGGTTAATTCTGCTGATTGCCAGGAGTTCGATCCTGACCGGTTCTAGGTTGACTCAGCAGTCCATCCTTCCGAGCTCAGTAAAATGAGAACCCAAATTGTTGTGGGTAAAGCACTGTGAAGCAGTATATAAGTCTAAGTGCTATTGCTATAAGAGAGCCCATAACCCAATAGCATCCACATCAGTGTAAAGGCTCAGAGGTCAGACCCTCCTAGATGCTTGTTAAGAAAAAGAAGAACAAAAGCATACAGAACCAACATGAACCAAAGCAGAAAATATTTAAACCAATAGACTATTCTATCATCCACATAACTCTGTGTCAGTAATACAAAATCATCTTAGGCAAGATTGATTTTAAAAAAAAGCTTTTTTAACCACCTTCAGGTTTCAGGGTTGGGGGACTATAAAATTAGGATAAATTCATCTTAATATATATAGTTTCCAAAAACAGAGATGTCTTCTATAATGTTTCATATGGAACATTTCAAGCACTTTCTCTTTAATGAGGATGAATATTCAGTCTTAAAACATTCCAGGATATTATTAAATACTCAGAAGTGGCAAAATCCCAGGTACAGAGGTAGCAATAGTATTAACAAGTAGCATTAATGGCAGTCAAGCTTCTGTTCTCGTCATTTTTTAGCAAACATCTTCCATAAATCCCCTCCTGTCCTGTGCTGAGCTTTTGCCATAAATGTCTCTATCGGTGGGAGAAGTTGTCATAGCAATTGCACTTAAAAAGTTGACAAGCCCCTAAAATCATTATAATTCACAGAAATTATAATCTTTTGCATGTATCATTTTAAAATACAATTTTATATCTCAAAGAGGAGGAAAGATAGCACAATATAAATAAATTTCAAGATAAGTTAATTATAGGGGGGGAGCCAGCAAGTTGGAAAAAGAAAACAACAAAATAAAACTCAAAAAAGGCACCATTACAAGCAAATTTCAGGTGTTTGTGCTTTGGATCAAAGAACAAAATCAAACTACAATTTCTTTATTAGTTTGTGACCACAACTATTATTATTTTTGGCTCCAATCTGGAACCCACACTGTTGTTGAGAATAGCTGGGAAGACCTTTATTGTGTATGCAATATTTTATCTTTAACTTTTATTGATTTTTACTGGGTTTTTTTCTTTGTTTGATTGTTGTGAGCTGCCCAAAATCATTGAAATTCAGGCATCCTACAAGCTGAATATATTATTGTTACTGTTATATTTTTAATCTGGAGCAAGGATCTGTATCCTGCCCCTAGTTGTATAGAAAAAAGGTTCGAACACATGAAACAGCTCAGTAATCCTCCATTCATTTAATGAATGTTTGAAGTTACAACAGTACTGGAAAAAGTGACGTATGACCATTTTTCATGTGACTGTTGCAGTATGTCTGTGGTCACATGATCAAAATTTGGATGCTAACTGGCATGTATTTATGATGGTTGCAGTGTCCCAGGGTCATGCGATCACCTTTTACTAACTTAACTATAGTGATTCATTTAACAACTGTGGAAGAAAGGTCTTAAAATGGGGGTAAGACTCATTTAACAGCCATCTTCCTTAGCAATGGAAATGTTGGACTTGTGGTAATAAGTCAAAGTCTATTGAGTACTAGATAAAATTCAGAGAATATTAGCTAAGTGTCCAAAACAACAATAATGTAATTATAACTCTTATTAGCAGGCACACTGATTTTTTATTGTATTGGTGTTACAGTCACAGTTAGGAAAGGCAGAAAGGCACTGGACCTAGCAAAATGAAAAGGAAATTCAACCACTCAAATGCGTAATGAAAAAGCAGCTGAGACATTTCTAAAGCATGAAAGGAAGAAATAAACAAATGACATCATAGCAATGCCAAGATGACCCATTTCCTTGTTACACACTCCATGGTTTTTCAAGATATGCTGTCTCCTTCTAGAAGATTGTAAAATCAATTTTGCAAAAGAGGGCTCATCCTCCTCTTTTTGCCATCTGTCTTTTTATGAAAACCAGACTATCAATGATATAGTGGCACCCTAGGTGCTATATGCAGATTTAATTAAATTTTCTGCCAGGCTGAATTTGAACCAAGCTGCCAATCTTTTGCAATGGGCAAGTCCTGGTATGCTTCCCCATTGAATAACGGTGGCATCATTTAGTCAGGAGCTGCGTTTGTGAACAATAATAAAAATATCATTCACTATGAAAGACATTCTTTTTAAAGCAGTCAGTTCACACAGTAGGGAGTTGAGGTTGCATGACTGAACCAGCCTCAAAAACCTAACTGGGGTCAATTCTTTTATCAAAGGCATACAAGTACTTCTACTCATCATATTGCTGATACTTTGGGAGAAACAGCTGGAGGACATGTAACTTTGATGCGTCTCACCGTACAGGAAAAGAGAATTAATACAATATTCCAAATGTTTGTTTAAAAAACTATTGAGTACATTGTGCACATTTACTCTATGGCTACCCAATCATTTGGCATGGCTGGGTAGCTGCTGTTGTTTCTTCTGATTTCCATATGTTTTAACTGCTATTGTCTTTTGTGATTAAGGACAAAGTGCCCTATACTGCATGTGATAACCACTTCAGTACTGGGTGTAGAAGGAGGAGAATGAGATTACAGTTTAAGTGGTACAAACAACAAAAAGAGAACATTATCTTCATTTTCCAGGACTCCTTGTATCTTTTCCTATTTTATGGATTACCTGGGAGCTGTACTTCAGAACTACAAAATGACTATAATCTTCATCAACTGATCTGAGTAAAAAAAATGATTACGGAAGCACTTCGACAAAGCCCTCTTGCACTTTGAATGTTACATATAGGCAGTAATACTTTAAGCGTGGTTTAAATATATGTTACTAAGATAGTTTCTCTGTGTTGAGTGCTTGATTAAGATTTTTTTTCCTGTACTAATCACAAAAAAGGATTATCTTTAAGGTGGAGATGCCCAACTCAAGAGGAAAAACGTATTTTTTTGTAGAAGAGAAGTGACCAAAGAATTCAGAGATAACCTAAACATCTTGATTAAAGAATCCTCCACATTTCTGCCTCAGAACCATGTAAAATCCTGTTGTTGAGAAATCCAGCTGTGCTGTAGTTGTGATCTGGCTGTCAGCAGCACAGCATTCCTTATAAAGAAACTCCTTCCACATAGGAGAAAAATTGATTAGCTACGGTAACTAGAATTGTCAGTAGATTTTTTTTTTTTAGTAAAACCTTGCAGTGACATTGGAGGTCTCGCCTTAGGAGAAATACTCAAGAGAATTTGGAAAGCAGCCAATGACAATGAGCAATAGTAGCAGAATAATTTTGGAGATTTCCAGTCATCCTGACTCAAGGCTGATCCTCCCATGAAATAAACTAAGAGGGTTTCTCAGAACAAAGCTGAAGGAACAGTTACTTAAAAATATTCTTTTGTCAATTGGCTTATCATTGGAGGGCAGGCATGAGAGATGTTTACTTGCCACTCTTCCACTATAATTTGTTTTGAAGCTGCAAGCTTTTGTGCTCATTACTAGTTGCAGCCACCTGGTTGCTGCCTCTATCATAATTCTTCAGAATCCATAATTCTGCTGCTGCTCTTCCATTATATATGTAGACATCTGGAAAAAATCAGATATAACACTGAAGTATTGAATGACAGGCAGTAGTGGGTTCTGGCCAGTGAAGGCTTTCTGGATAAAGGAGAGAGTAAGAGATTGCCCACCTACACCCCAGGCAGCTGTTCCTCATGAGGAGATCATGGGGTAGAAGTTTTGCAGTCTTTTTGTGAATAAAGTGGCTGGGCAATAAGGACAGTACTGCACACTCACATCACAGCACTGCTTTGTAAAAGGCATTAAGGTTGACCAAACCCTCACGTTCATAACCACTTTTAGATACAATCACTTTAAAGTTGAGCATAGGTCTTTGAAATAGCTGAAGAAAGAAAACAACCACTTGGGAAGTCAGCTTTCCTTCTGAATTACAAAAAAGTAAAGCAAAGAGGAAATAATATTATTAAAAGACTTTAAGAGCAAAGAGCTTAACAAGGTTTTGATTAAGAAAGTTACAAATGGATAAAGGGGGACTGTATAAATTTGAAAGATTAACATTTAGGTGAAAGTGTGTTACAGGAAATTAAATAAATAGATCAGACCTTCATGAGAGTGTTGATTGTTTGACATTGAAGGGAAAAGACAATTGGTGGATTTTACAAAGCAAGAAGGTAAGACATGCATAAACCAAAAGGCTTTGAAGTACCGACAATGGCAGAATAGTTGGTGAAGATGATGGAATTAGCAGAGATGGCAAAATTAATTTGCTTGCCTAGAGAAAAATCAACAACTGAGTGACTGGAAACCTCTTATAGACTTTTTGCTGAAAAAAGAAAAAAACTGTAGGCTTTAGTTTTGATGATTAGAAAGTGTTAAATTATGGAAATTATGATGTAACTTTAGAAAGAGGGTAAACTATTAATGCATTTGTAACTGTTAAGAAAATTGGAAGCCGGGAAGGCGTGGCTAGCGCCTGGTGAGATGACATGCCTCTCAGAAGCTCTCAAGAGGCAGTCGAACCTCAGCCCAACTGGGGGTCCTAGCCGACCCTGAACTGTCCTGGAGGGACAGCGAAGTACGGGACACCTGCCTGCATGAACATGGAAACGGCAATTTCCCGGGAGCGCAGTCTGAAGCCTCTAAACCCGGTGGCTGAGGAGGTGGGCTCTGAACTACTCCAAGCCGGGGCAGCCACAACAAACTGAGCAGGAGGAGATACCCTTTGTCTGGAGAAGATCCAAGCGATAGTGCAGGAGTGGTGAAATGAACGAGGTGTGGAACTGGGTGAGTTCGGCTATTTTAAAGAAGAAGGGGAAAAGTACTTAAAATGAAAAATTAAAGTGTCTGGAAGAGAAAAAATGGCGGCTAAACAGCACTTGGACTTAAAAGGGGGAAACAACAAACTTTCAAACAAGAGAATTTAAAGATTGTTTGCTTTTGCATCTGG
>JANHFT010002834.1:0-14835 GCA_032467955.1 Pseudoxenodon macrops | reverse complement strand
TATTGGCCAAGTGTGATTGGACACACAAGGAATTTGTCTTTGGTGCATATGCTCTCAGTATACATAAAAAGACAAGACACATTTGTCAAGAATAAAAAGGTGCAACATGTAATGATAGTCATAGGGTACAAATAAGCAATCAGGAAATTAACAAAACATTTAAAAATGTAATTAATCAAAACAAGGTAGCAATACTTAGATGACATGTTTAGCTTATGTTCCAGTAGCTTATGTTCCATTCAACAACTCTTTTCAAATATATGAATGCTTCCCTATTTCAAATGTAGTCCTACAAGCTAAAACACTTCGCTTAACCTTTTGCTGAGTTGAAAAAAAACCCGTTCCCTTATATCCTTCCTGCTCCATGAAGATTAGAAGGTCTCAAAGGTTGCAAGAACTTTAAACCAGATATATGCATCCTCTTTATCAATAGCAATGTATGCATTTCCCCCCTGACAGTCACAAAGGGAACTTCTTAGGCAAAAAAATGCAACTTACATAGGAAGGAATAACATTTAATTTAATTAAATGTTTGTGAAGCCTGCGAATAATGAAAAAAGGAAGGATCACGTCTTTGAATATTAGAATGACAGGGGAAAGGGGAAAAAAGGACTAAAATAGAGGTAGAAATAAGAGGGGGGAATAGTAAAAACAGATATTAAGATGATACAATGTATGGCAGAACTATGAGAAGGTTTAGAACTGAAGGATGATAGTTGAAATTATGTATTAGTAAAACTAAAAATGAAGATGAAATGTAATTATAAGGAATAATATTGTTATGTTTATTTATATTGAACTCTATGACACCCAGGAATCAAACCATTCACACAATGAGATGTATAAAAATTAAAAAAAACTTTAAAAAAAACAATGGCAGAATCTCTCTTAAGAAGATCCTAATTTTTAATGACTTAATGTCCTCCAGCAGAAAAAAATGACAATATCAAGAATTATTTTATAATAGATGGGTTCAATTTTGGTGTGCATTAGTAACATAAAAAAGTTGGACCCATGTTTTATTAATATGAAAATATAAATTCTCAATGAAGCCTAACATCAAAGTACAACACACATAGACTAAAATGGCAGCAACAAAACGATTTTTAAACCTTAGTAGTTTAAAAGAAAAACATTTTAAATCTTCAGGTTTTATTTGGTTATAAATATACTATCCAACTGGCAAGAATATTTAGAATGTCTTTGTTAGTAGTAAAGAAGCTACCATCCACAATATTACAGCGTATTTGTAGTTTTATGTGATAATTCCATGTCATAGCAGATATTAGTTAGTTGTCTCATCAAATAGATTGACAGTCTAAGACTGTCATTGTCATTAGCTGCAAGATTAGGCAAAAGCAGATAATCACCTATTTTCATAGCTAACAAGTTCTAAATCATGTATTTTTTGACAAATCCCAACCCAGAGTTTTGTATTTTCTCTCTAGAAAGTTTAGAGAATTTTGTCAGATTTCTTTTCAAGTGACATGGAAAGATCTGCCAAAATAGAATATTCTGTAGCACGAATAAGCATACAGTTAATCACATCTAATATTCTTCACAGCTAACACTTCCTTGGCCCCAAAACTGTGTGTACAATATGTTTACTTATGGAGGGTTTAGAAATTTATATACAAAAGTCCATATATTAGGGAAACATGTACTGTATGCTATATGAATACAAATTTATTTTTTTCTGAAAGTTGCAAATTATTTTGTAACTTTTTTAACATTTGAAGAATGAACTAATGGTTGCATTTGTATGATACTGGCATATGTATTGAATGTACATGAATCTCTGCATCCTTCTTTATAATCACAACCACAATATTTCCAATGAAGTGGTTACATTTTAATTACAAAGAGGTTTTTTTTTAAACAAGATGCATCTAGCAAGCATTTTGGGAGAAATTATATGATCTCTTGAGTGGCATGATGACTTAGTGGTTAAGATGCTGGACTTGTTGGCTCAAAAGCTGGCAGTCCAGGTTTGAGACCTGAGCACCATGCAACAGGGTGAGTTCCCATCCTCACCTCAGCTCCTGGTAAACCTAGCAGTTCGAAAGCATGCTGGCACATGACCATGGAAATGTTTTTGAACAGCACTGGCTCAATGGAGATGACCACCTCCCCCTATAGTTGGCAATAACTAGTGGAGTAAAATCTATAGATTTTATATTATCTCTACCCTGATTTCAAAGTATATCAAATTGTCTAAAGTTGTGTAATTTTCATCAGTCAAGACAGGAATCAGCAAATACTTTACTGTTATCATTTCATTATTATTTACAATTATTTATTCTATTATAATGGTAGTATTTGTATATTACTGATTCTACATGGATTTACAAAGATGAATGGCAACATAAAAATATTCTATTAAACAAAAACTATACCCCACTTGATGTCCATGGCCAGCAACAATATAAATCAGATGTTCTTCAGAATAGTTCGCTGTCATATAGTCAAAAGGCTATATAGAGTATAGAGTAGACATACATAGGTTAAAATAATCCACACACAGAGGTAATCCTTGCTCAACATTGCTAATACAGGTAGTCTTTGCTCAGAAATACTAATTGGGGAAACTCCATCATTTACCAATTCATTTACCATAAGTAAAAAACAACAACAACAACAACAACATGTGACCATGCTATTTAGCAATAGAATAATTGCACTACATTATTGCCACAATTTTATTGTAACGTGCATGTTTTCATTTAGATACCATCCAGACATTTTTTATGTAGGAGGTTCAAACATAAAATGAAATTGTTTGTTTGAACATGGATCTTGTACTTGCCCATCCAGTTAATGCTTGAAGCATGTGAATGGGAAAAGCAAGCTTGAGATTTTCATAGGTGGATTTACACATTGTGTTAAAGTGTGATTTGCACAATTATAGTTTATTGAATAAGACATTATCTGCTTTCAAACTTCATACTAAGAGAAACCATGATTTCTATAAAGCATGGTGTTTAGGGTCACAAAACAACCTACAACAGAATCAAATAACTATCTTATGAACCAGCATGTTCAGACTGACTCACATTTGCCATGTGCCTAAAGTGACAAATGTACTTGTTTGACAGATTTCAATCCATAACTGACATATAATAGCAAAAGCACCGACATCAAATTTTCCGCTCTACATATTTATGTTCTCCTTACACTGAAAGAAAAGCTACTATTAAAATGATTTCTGCTTCACACATACTTCATTAGTTTAGAACTGTGGGATAAGGGCAAGTTTACATCCCGGAAGATTTTACAGTACCTCAGTGCATTTCCTTTCTATTTTATGCATTTCGGTGATTCATCATCACTATGGATTCTACCATGTGGAGCAAGAGCTTCTCAGTTCTAATACTGACAAGATTGCTATGTGGAAGGAAGACAAATGGTTTGCTTACTTGTTTTAATTAATACTAAATGAATACATATCCCTAACAAGAGAGCAGAGACCCTATTCATGTTCTGTGCAAAAGACTTGCACTGGTAGCTGCTAATCATGACATACCTGGCATTCAATAATTGTCCTTGAACCTTATATAGACAACATTTCACTAGTAACAACTACACCATCTTTAGTATGTGTGTGTGAGGGGGCATTATTCATTTCTCACCACCCCCAGTTCGGTGAGCTCTGGGGAAAAATGCTTTTGAACTTCTTGATTTAGTTTGATGAATATTTAAATTCAATAAATATTTTATGATAAAGTTATCCTGAAACCTCAATTCTGAAGTTGAAGAGGTGAGAAACAAGTAGTAAATGTCTAATGATATTCCACATGGCTAGGTGTGTGTGGGGGGGTCAGACCTTTGAGGTAACTGAGTTCAAGAAACAGACACAGCAGGAATGCTGTTTATAGTTCTAAGATAGAATAAACAGAATCTTGAAAGCTTTTCCTAGTTCTTCTCAGAACCATCTTATATTAAGCAAAATCAAGGTAGGGTTATTTTGATTTGTTCTTCTCATCCTTCCATCTCACAATTGTGTAATGTTCTCTTTAAATCCTCCTTTAATGGTTTAAGTACCTTATTTCATGGGAAGTTTTAATTAGCAATTATTCATTCAATTAGGAAACTGTTTTTGTACTGGCTCAGCCTTTGGGGATGGAGAAGCTATGTCTTTTGGCAGGTGTAGATGCATGCTTAAATATATACACATACATATACAAGCACGTGAGTCACATTTATGGAGCAGGTAGGAGGGTAAAGTTCTTCTTCTTTCTTTAATTTTTCCTTTGGAAGGGATGGTGTCTCTTAAATTTAGAATTGTCCTCTATTTGGGTAAACATGGTGTATATTAAATGTATAACAATAGTTAAGGATTTTGACTGAATTTCTACCTCACATTTTTTCCAACTCAGAATATGGTTGTAAAGTGGCAGTTTAAATGCAGTTAAGTTTCTACAAGTGTATCATGTAGCATGGAAGAAATAGCAGTTGTAGAACTTTCCCCCTATGCAAGAAGCATAAGGGAGCCTGCTTGAATTCAGAGCCTAATCTTGTGAATATTTACTATGTCTGCAATCCATATATTACAGGGGCCAAAGCTGAGTTTTTTTTAAAATGACCATATGCAGGTTTAATGATGAGGTGTTAGCAGTAGAAGATAATTATAGCCAACATTTCTATAAGACGGCACTTCAAGTAAAAGGGAAAAGAAAAGCCCCACACTCTTATTCACTTTCTTTAAAGTAATATTAACTTTTCTTACCCTATGAGAAACAGCATACAGAAAATGAGTTAAGGATAAATTACCCACAAAGCTAATCCATCAGAAAAATCCATCCATTAGGCAGTGATACATTCTTAGTACAAACAAGGAACAGAAACCAAGGAACTCTCTGATAATTAAAAGACAGGGCTATCACAGAGATTGGTCACTACTCAGTGAAAAAGTTAAAAATTTCCTGTCCAGTCATGTCCGACTCTAGGGCACGGTGCTCATCTCCGTTTCTTTGCCAAGGGAAGGGGGAGTTGTCTGAAGACATTTTCCATGATCATATGGTGCACAGAACACTGTTACCTTCCCAATGAAATGGTACTTATTAATCTACTTGCATTTGCATGCTTTCAAACTGCTAGGCGGACAGGATCTGGGGCAAGGAACAGTTCACCCAATGCACAGGGCTCAGGACAGAAAATCAAACACTGGAGTCACATGGCATACTTAAACAAGGTGTAGTCAATAAATATCTGCCAATTTCACTCAACAGACTAATCCATAAAGCCTCTGACCCCAAATCTAACCAGTTCTCTCTCAATCCTTCCCTTTAAACATCAAGCGCCCAATTTAAAAATCATCATGACTTTGCCTATTTATTCATAAAAAGGGAACAGTAATGTGTTTTGTATTTACAAATGTCCTGCCAGCCAATGCAGAAAGAGCATCTTTTGCTTTTCATTCTCTGCCCTGGAGCATGGAGTAGCTTAATAGAAACTGTGTCTCTTCATTTCGAAGAGGCAAATGGCTGTAAATCTGATTGCTCAATTACCTGTAAGAGATTAACTGGAGTCTTTTCTAGGTAGGCTACTTCCCTAGAACCAACATCAAATATTTTAGACAAAGATTGTGATGGGGGTGGTGGTAAACACATGCTACTTTTTCAGCTGACTAATCTTGGCTTTGGTCAGTCTCAATAACATTTACTGTTAAGCTGTATTATTTGAAGAAGAAATCCATTATGGTACATGAGCCATCTCTGTGCTGAACCATGGAACACACAGATATTAATCTACTAAAGTTAATCTTCCTCAAGAGTTATTTAGGAGTGCTACCATTTGCAATAGATTACATTGGATTATTGTAAAAGAACAGAGTAAGTATCGGCAGCCTCAGATGCTTCTGTTTATTCATGTTAGCAAGACTAAATTATCTGAATTAATTAATCAGAGATTGCTGCCATCATGAGATACGCTTAGTCCAATTAGCTTGAAAGCACAAATCCTATGATAAAGTGAAGATTATACCTTAAATATATATTTTTGTAGCATTCTCTCTAGCAATGTAAGAAGGAATACAACTACGGCTTTTGATATGTTGTAAATAGCCTTCTCCAATCAGAACACTGATTTACCTTTTATGGATTCTCCCTTTAATTCTAGGAAGCAAAATAATTTAACATGGAAATCAGAATACCCTTTTGGAAAAGTCTAACTTCAAGAGTTCCAAGAAGAGAAATTTTTACCCCAAAGAGGATGAAAGAAGATGGAGTAGTGGTGGGAGAGAAGTTTCCTTCACTTTTTGGTTGAAAGGGAAATTATTTACACTGGCTTCAGAGGTAAAATGCGCTTCTCCCAATAAACTAGAGCTGTTTAGAGTTTGGAAAAGTAGTGAGTCTAGCAAGTTATTCAATCCTTGCCCCCCATAGCAAGTTTTTATAGCTCTTGGCTGCAGCCATATTTTCATGTCAAATTGTTATCCCAAACACAGAGCTTTTATATCTCAGAAGGAGATTAAAAAAAAATCTTCTGGTTTTTGTGATATCCCTCCCAGGAATTGTTAAAATTGCAATGCAAGTGCAGATCCTAGGGGAATATACAAAGGACAATGGTCTCTGGTTAACTCAGTAGAAAGTGTAGCTGGTCCCTTCAGGATAAGATTTAGCACATCGGGATGGTTTTTACTTTATTTTATTGCCTGCTTTAGGGGGACAGAATGAACATTTGCATACTTTTTTAATTAAAAAATTGAAATAGATGCTAGATTGGGAAGTTGGAGAAAAGTTACTTGTTAAAATGTATGTGATGAATGTGGAACCTTACCTTTAAAAAAACCCAATTACAATAGTCCCAAATTCAAGGAAGAGTTGGGACTTCTTTCTCATTACTTTTTGGGTCAACCAGAAACTAAGAGGCTTGAGTTTTGAATTGAATCTGCAGCTGTGTTTGCGATCCTTAAAACATGGCAGAGTGCTCCTAGTGAATAGAGCAAATACAGGTAGTCCTTGACATACAACAGTTCATTTCGTGACCGTTCAAAGTTACAACAGCACTGAAAAAGGTGACTTATGACCGTATTTCACACTTATGACAGTTGCAGCATCCCTGTGGTCACATGATCAAAATTTAGACACTTGGCAACTGACGCATATTTATGACAGTTGCCATGTTCTGTGGTCACATGATTTATCTTCTTTTGCAACCTTCTGTCAAGCAAAGTCAATGGGGAAGCCAGATTCACTCTAAGCAGTGTTACTAACTTAACATCTGCAATGATTCACATAACTGTGGCCAAAATAAGTCACAAAATGGGGCAAAAACCACTTAATAAATGTCTCACTTAGCAACAGAAATTTATTTGGAATTCTATTTGGAAAATTTATAGAGCTGCCTACTCACTCCCAGCAACTCTAGGTGATTTACAGAAAATAAAACGCAACACAGAAGAAATAAAAATAATAAAATATATAAAATAATAATACAAATAATAACCCCTACCCCTCAGCGACATCACACACTCATATCAGCCATTTAATGGGCTCCATCACACTCTGGGTTCCCCAGGCTCACTGGCAAAACCACATCTTCAGGACCCAATTGTGGTCATAAATTAAGGTCTACCTGCAGTGCTATCATATCTGGCCTGAAAATATCCAGATGACCTTTAGATGGCAGCAAGGGGATACCTACAATTATAGTTCTCATTAGCAGTCCTGTACTGCTGATACAGTATCTTCAGTCACATTACATACTTAAAGAACTTGAGGTCAAAAAAAGAAGGAATAACTGCAAGCAAGAACTATTAAATCATCTCTCCTAGATTATCAGTCAACCTCTAGGGTAAACAAATAATCCTAACAGGGGGATGAGACGGCACTTGAGTTTGTTAGTGATCCACTGTTTCTTTGTGATAGTGTTTCTTTTTTAATTAAAAGATTGTGAGACAAGTAATATAGAGGATTATAAATGGAGCATTATAGCTTTATATTTTCATCCTTATCTATCCTGCCTCTAATCCCCATTTATCAGTAATAATATATTGTCTTTCACAATGGAAGATGCTTTGTTTTGCTTTGCTTCGCTCTACTTCTGACATCTTGTAAATTACTTATTTCTTTGTTTGTGTTATAATTAATCTACTGATAAAATCTTTATTTTATAGGATTTAGTTATTTGTATTTATATTAAATATTATGTCACAATATTGTGTAACCTTGACCCCAAATCTTTGTAGTTTTCCTTGCGTACAACTCTTATGCAAAATGCAATAAAATGTAAAAACAAATTTTAATAATTTCATTGCAACTTTGAAAGCTCTGCTGAAAATCAGCCATCTTCAGAGTAAAAATATCTAATGATCATTTGTGTCATATCATTCATACCACCCATGACTTTTTCTCTCTTCTTTCATTTATCATTTATATAATACTCATTCCGCTTATGCCATACCATGGGATTATTTCAAAATAAAGATCTTATTCTTCTGTCTATTAAAATTTGTCAGATCAAACTAAAATATAACAAGGAAAACAATAGATCCCCAACACTTGCCAGAACAATGCTTGATACTAGGCAAGCCATAACCCACTGAGTCATTTTTTCTTTCCACATATAATATAGGTTTGTGTCACCTTCTCCTCAACCTCGGCTGATCCACAGAACTCCCTGCCACTTTTATGAGGGGAGGGATAACTAAAGGAGCTATGGACTGACATCTGAGTCCCTCATTCTTCCCTCACAAGCCACTGCCAGTAAGAGATTTCAAAGTTTGGCCTGAGTTCCAAAATAACCAATGGCCATTTATCTATTGTAATAGAATGTGTGGATGATCTTGGGGAACAAAGGGAAGGGATGCTGTCTATCAAACAATCAGACAAGAGAGGCAGGAGCCCCTCATGGCTTAACATTTGGAGAAATATAGGAAGGTCCTGCCGTAATGGATCAAGCAGTTAAAAGTAGCAGTGGGAAGTTTACAATAAAGTAGAATTAGTTCATCTAGTTACGTTTGCTGTCCGGTTTACCTGGGAAGGCTGACATCCATCAGGCCTTGCCACCTGCTCATAATTCTGCTCAGGAACCAAAGGGAAATGGGAAAGAGGGTGGGGATATGCCACTCCCATCTTCCTTTACACCATGCAATCCATGGGTCTCTAGTTAGAAAGCATGGTGGCACTGAAGCATCCACAACTTTGTCAAACTTCAATCCCATGGGAGTTATGGGTCCTGGATTTTGGATGTATTCTGTAAATTAAACCGTTTGAGGTATGTTGATTCAAAATTGTTCTATGATGCACTGTTTCACTTAATAACAAGTTACAAAGCATCAAACAGATCTGAGGATTTTAACAGTATATAGATAAGTAATGCTATTCCTTAGATGTTTACTTCAACAAATGACACAGAGATGCTTACACTGAGCATGAAATTTTCATTTAATTGTGAGAATAAATAGGCAGTAAATGAGTCTCCTCTAAGAGTGCATTATTTAAAACAAACAAATTATTCATCAAGTTTGTTAAAAGCAAAACTTTTATACAATCTGAAGAAAAAGCGGAGGTTGGTATTAGCAGATGATAAGCAATCCAATATATTAAAGATTGCTTACTGATCTTTATAGAGAATATTCACTATAATTCATAATCCACCAGGATTTCTCAGCAGTCAGTAAAACCAGGAAAACATGTACTATGTTTCATAACATTTTTGGTATCATAACATTTTTTAGTGTAACTATCAGTCTCATGCACATTTTTAAAATGATTTGAAACAAATATTCTGGGCCTTGTATAATGTTTCTGCTTTTTATCAGGGTAGGCTTCTTTTTTCAGATACCCATCTGAACTTGAAAAAAGGAGTACCTACTTTAAGAAGCTGATTTTAAAAAATTAATGTGATTCTTAAAACAGCTACACTTTGCTGAATTTTGGTAGTCTTTCATATTTCATTGCTTCAGATAAACAGATCTATAATATTTTGAAACAGAAGGAAACTCTAGCTGCATGAATCTAAAGGCTCACCCATTGAAAGGTCTTGCTTACTTCTGTACCCCATCAGAAAATGGAAAGACAATTGCATTCCCACATCCATGGATATATTGTGTCTGAACTTGGAAATTCCAAAAAATCTATCATGGTTCATAGTTGCTGCTTTTTCCATATTCATCAATATATGCAAATGGATTTGGTCATACTAAGAGTTACTCCCAGAGCCTTGAGTCATGTGAAATTCAAAGATATGCCATGGGTTTTAGCTTATTGATCTTAATAGAAGAGAAAAAATAAATCCGAGTTGCAAAGCTATCATCACCAGAATGGATCTACCATTTGACAGATGCAAACTAAGCTTTTCATATAAATTGAAACTTTTAATAATACAAATTGTAAGCTATATTATCTATGAGACTCATTTAAATGATTTGTTTTCTATTTGTTCAAAGAAAGAAAGTAAAGTGAAATGCTTAGAATCGGTGCTACAATGTCGATTACAATGTTGCATTCATATTTTAAAAAAATACTGAGTATCAATTCACTCTATTTTCATTTCTTTACGTTCTGTCAGGTATTAATAGTGTTTAATGGAATGCTGTACCTTTTCTTTTCTTCTTCCATTTGGTAACCAACAGGGGGGGAAATATGGTATCATAGGATGGGAGGATGATTAAAGTAAGTATTGTAGTGAAATAAATCTTCAGAGATTTTAAGCAATTCTAGAAAGCCACTTATCTAAGAAAATGATGTAATTACTATCTAAAAGCAGCCTCTATACTGAAGATGAAAAAGCAATCTAATAAACATTTTTTTTGAAGTATCCAAAGTTTATGCTTGGAGATGTGTGCTATTAAAAGTTGCCTGTCATAATAATATAGAGAATTTTGCAGGAACATTTATTAAAGTAATAAAGCATTAATAAAAATCTTCAGGGGGAAAAAAAGTCAACATAGATTCTGTCCAGCTAAATCCTGTTTCATGAAACACAGGCAGACAGATGGACAAATAGATAGAGAGACCTGATGGCCATTGGCCTTTTAACAAAAGCAACCAAGCACATGGGGAGGTTATAAAAGAATAAGATGGCACTTGTTTGGCAAAAGCTCAATAGCCCTTGACCTCAAAGTATAAAACAACATCTTGCAATGTTTAGAGAAATTGATGCATTTCTGCTGGGAAATAAATACGGTAGTTGAAACAAAGCAAAGACTGTTAATTCTTTATGCAGTTTACATCTTTAGAATATATATGTTTTCTTTTTCTTCTAAGCTCTAACAATTACCTAGGTAGGAATGAAATTTTAAAGTATTTTCTTTGGGCCAACATGTTGTGAAAGAACCTGTCCTGAAAGAGGAACTCGTGCTTTTGGTTAATTGTAACCCTTTCACATGATCCAAATATTTTCACATTGAAGTACAATTGTTTGGATATATTATCTTAAGATATTGTTCAGTATATAAGCATCCCTTTGTCCTAATGAGCATTGATTATAAGTCTTTTGTCTGTTATTTATTTGCATTCATGTAAATTTTATTAAGTATATTAATATTTAGCAAAATTAAAGGCAAAACTGCTTCAATTAATCCCTATAGTATAGCTGTTGAACTATTTACTCAACTATATTGATATATTTATTCTTGTGTTCCTTTGTCACTGTTTATTTGATTGTTCTATTACTTTACTTTGTTCTGTTTAAATGCCTTTTCATTTCATTTCATTTTCTTTTTATTATTGTAAGCCACCTAGAACAGCCTCATGATGAGGTAGGTGGTAAATAAATTTAACAAATGACAATAATAATATCAAAGTTGGTAGTTTATAAGAGTTACAAATAGCCCTGCAGAATTATGTTTCCAGCAGTGACCAACCAAATCAATTACAAAGATTCCAAGAAGACATGAAAGTAGAATTTAAAATAATAATATTTTAATTTTCATGTTGTTTCTTATAAAACATTTCTAAGGGGCACCCTATTTCCCCAGAAATTATTTTGCAATGCTTAAACTGTGTGAGGAGGGATGCTGTTACAATGATTAGAGTCTCTGGAATTAATTACCACAAGTTCATTTTACCCAAGAGCACTAAGTTATATTCTTTTTAATGCACTTTATTTACAAATGCAAAAACTAAGGACAGGGAAGAGACCTGAACCAAGAAAGCTAGTCTGTAACACCACATGTATTTTTCCAACATTATTCAACATAATGTTTGTGCTTCCCCAAAGCAATTGTTTTGGCCAGAAAAAAAATCCAGGTTTGCAAAGTTGGACACAAAGTTTCATCATTCAGAAAAAAAATATATTAATCAGGTTATGATTCCCCTTGATTTTATTTCTTATAGTAGCCAACTAGTTCTTGTGCTCACAACTAGAGTTGTAGACATATCTCTCTCCCATAATTATTAACATGCAAGTGACACTTGAAAACATGCTTTCTCCAATCTGGAGCTAACATTGGGTTTCCGAATGTGTCTTCCTTAATGAATTAACTCTCCCTTTAAAGCCACCAAGTTAAGGGCCATCCCATGGTAATCATGTCCACAGGTAAAATATGCTAAGGAAAGTTTGGAATGATGGCAGAGTAAACATCTCAAACCAATTGAAGTTTGGGTCCAAGCTATTTGAAATTCAAATAGGACCACATGAACAATTAACTATGAAATCAAGACAAGTTCAGCAGTCAATATAATTGCTACAAGAAGGAAATATTTCTAGAATTTAGAGTTATTTTTAAAATGGAATAGGTTTAAGACATGGAAATATCATTTTAGAAAGCAGACTTCATGCTTTGTACTTTCGTGGTCTGCTATATTGCTAAAAAACCTTTTCATCCTGTCCATCTGAGGAATCCCTTAACACAAAAGGAATTACCAGGAGATCACTACTTTGTCACTCTCCAAAGCTCCAGAAGGAATGTACAGATAAAGTAACTAATGCATCTTGAATGGCAGCAGGAGCAGACAGATGCAACCGGAAGGGGGAGAGATAAGGGTGACATAAAACTGTTGGAACTAACCAGTCAGTTTTCAATGAGATTAAGCCCAGATGAATGTAAACCCCCAGAAGTAATTTACATTTGATGCCGGTGAAAGCAAACTAATGTACATCTGAAGACTAAATCATATCTACTGCTGTGTAATAAAATTACTTAGGAATGTTTAAAAAAAGGAGATGTCATAAAAGGAAGAGTTAAGAATACACATAGACACACATAGACTCACCAGACGAAGTCCAAAGGAAGCTTGCTTGAACAGTCAATTATGTCTGGGAAGTGAATAGGAAATAATATTTGGACTGAGCTTTGTGCTAAGAAAATACAAACTGGCTGCACTATCAAACAAAAAGGGACTGAAATATCTGCTGCTTAGACATACATTTAAATGCATGTATTAGAAAGGTTGGAAAAGATTAGTTTATGTGACTATTCTGTCAGAAGCACAAATTCCCATTTTGGCATCTCAGGAAGCATAGGAAGAATGATGTCATTTCACATGGACAAGTTTGCCACGTAAACGTCCTCTCTCAAACTAGGAGAAAATTGCCTAAAATGTTGGGGTTTCTTTAAAAAAAAACTACCCAAAAAAGCTTTTCATTTTTTTCAGGTTTTAAAATAATTCAGCACACACACACACCCTCCAAGTATGAAAATAAAAAAAGATTCATTTATTCCAGTTGTACTGTATGGACAGCAAATGTGGCCTTGTGATCTGCTTTATGGCCATAATAGTTTTATAGCATTCTAGAAAGGAAGGAGCTGGTCCAGAATTAAGAGGTCAAGGAAACAAGCAGGACCTATTTGGTTCTTTTGGTCATAAAAAAACATTACCATACAGCAAGCACTGCTAGTGAAGGCCAGTTCCTTACTACTAGCAGATCCTACATAGCTAGATCCTATTAGGATTCATGGATCATTCTCAAATCCAAGGAACAGGCAAGACTGTCTAGATGTCTAAGTTGCACAGTTCTGATGAGACAGTGAAAATTCAAGGTGAACTAAGTAGGTTTTCAGTCACAAACAAGTATGACAGCAGAAAGTTACGTAGCTTGCTTAAATACATCAGGTCAGGCATCTTCCTGTATGACTGTTAATTAATCAGTTGGGAGAAATCCTGTTTCTGTAAACCCCAGATAGTGCTGCACTGTTCTTGAAGCTTGAGTTGTCTTCAATCTATCTTGATGGATAGTTGTTATTTAAGTTATTTCCTGACTTCTTTTATTTCCATTTATCATGTTTTTATTCTTATGTGGCAGCTGTATTATTCTGCCACCAACACCATTGGTGGAGCAATTTGGATAAAACTAGAACAGTTGAGACTCGTGATTCACAAATTAACAGTTGTCAGGTTCCAGTCTGGTGCGGTGAATAAGAGTACGCTACACAAGCAATACTTTGTAGAGCAGTTTATTCTCCATGCTAGCGGCTGGTGCTCACTAGCACCTTTTATGTGTTTCGCGCCACACCCCGCTACTTCACCCCGTGACCCCACCTCGTAATCAATCTCAATAATACAGAGCGTTCTTCCATCTGAGCCTGCACGTGCCATTTCTCAGCTGGCTCGCGCTAATTACAATAACCCAATTTAAAGCACAAGGTGTCCTGCGCATGCGTGAGCCACTTCTCAGCTTGGCCACATGGATTACAGCAGCTGGATGGCAATCATCAACAGTGATACTGGAACACTTCTGTCTCTTAAGTAGGTGTGCATCTTCCAGCCCCTTCAAAATGGCAACCTGATGACTCAGGGCTGACAACAGTGTTATTTTACATTGAAAGATGCACACAAACACAAACAGACACACACACACACACACACACACACACGGAGAGAGAGAGAGAGAGAGAGAGAGAGAGAGAGAGAGAGAGAGAGAGAGAGAGAGAGAGAGAGAGAGAGAGAG
>JANHFT010002833.1:115561-126020 GCA_032467955.1 Pseudoxenodon macrops | reverse complement strand
TCTCATCTTGAATGTCCCAAGTGTTGGAGCTCCCACAACCTCCGAAGGCAGGCTGTTCCACTGGTTGATTGCTCTCAGTGTCAGAAAGTTCCTCCAGCGGAAAATGTCTACTTCAGATCCCATCTGCTGAAGAATGTTAACGGCTGGGATCCAGGAGGAGAGCTTTTTTTTGCTGAGGTTCCCAATCTACCCTCTGGAAAAATATCCCTTTGTAGGTGAGGTCGCCCCCCAAACTCTGGGTCCTTCAGAGCCTTAAAATCTGGCTCTGCTGGTTGGCCTCGACCCCCAAAAGAGCTGCTTGATGCAGGGGGTAGAGAGAAGATCCGCACCAGTGGTCAGTGGTGGAAAACTTTTTACTCACTGGGTGCCGAACAGGTACGGGCTTTGCGTGCTTTGCACGTATGCCTGCCATCCGCACTAACGTGTGGCTCCTCCCCCATATGT
Organism: Pseudoxenodon macrops; assembly: GCA_032467955.1. Classification (NCBI taxonomy): domain Eukaryota; kingdom Metazoa; phylum Chordata; class Lepidosauria; order Squamata; family Pseudoxenodontidae; genus Pseudoxenodon; species Pseudoxenodon macrops. The sequence continues at coordinate 125,576 of JANHFT010002833.1, read as the reverse complement.
TGTGCGTGCAACTACACATGCGCACAGCTTTCACACGCGCCCCCACTGTGTGCTGCATGCGGAACTACACCATCTGCGCATGTACACAGCTTTCATGCACGCCCCTCACTGTGCACTGCACACCAATCGCACCATCTGCACGTGTGTGGTTCGTGCACACCCCTTACCGTGCACTGCACACCAATAGGACCACCTGCACATGTGTGTGGTTTTTGTGTGCACAATGCACATGCATGAACGCCATATGTGCATGTGCGCACTGGTTACCAGTACCCTCATACGCATGCACAAACATGCACGCATGCGCAGGGGAGCTCCGAAGGCCAGCTGGGTCCCCTGAATTGTGCCCATATGAACCAGAGGTGAGTTGGGCGACAGCTCACATGCCCAGAAAGATAGCTCTCCATGCCACTTCCAACATGCCTGCCATAGGTTCGCTATCACAGCCCTATGTCATCTCTTCTTAATTTTAATAGAATACTTTATTTGGTCAAATGTGATTAGACACATAAGGAGGTTGTCACAGTGTACATGCAAAGCAACAGAGTAATACTAATTATAATAATAATAATACCAATAAGAGAGGGTAGTGAAGAAGATAAGAAGGATAGTCATATAACATGGGTAAACAGACGTAAGAGACAGTTTTGGGAGAATCAGACGATCAGCAGAGTGATACCACCAGGGGAAAAACTGTCCCTGCATCTAGCTGTTTGTGGTACGCAATGCCCTATAGTGACATACCAAGGGGGAGGAGTTGAAACAGTTTATGTCCAGCATGTGAGGGCTCTGTAGATATTTTCTCAGCCCTCCTTCTGACCTCTTTTGCGTTACCTTTTTAATCTTTTTTATCGTTTCACAAACCACCCCAACACTACAATAGCGTCACTGCAATAGTGAGATGGGTGGCGTATAAATGTAATAAATAAATAAATGGAGACTCCAGATCAGAATATATAACTAAGCATGGATGCCCACTCTCCTTGTTTTTCTGACAATGCAGCAAATTAAGTAATGCTGGCAACCAATGTGTTCCGGGAGTTGGCCAAAATATCTCCTCTTATGACCTTCCTGGTTATGGCACAGGGTAAAGATCACCACTGCAAGAAAGATAAATCAAGAAACTTTTGCTAGGGAGCTTGGGCCATAAAGTAATTGCGCAATACAAGGGCATAAATCTTTAAAGGCAGAGGCCTGCTTTTGCTCAGCCGATAGATCAAGGTAAGATGAGATCAAGGTGAGAGTCAAAATCTGCACAGGGGAAGGACTTTAAATTAGAGGATTGGCTTAGAACTTCCAAATGGAAGGCATATTTTTTCCCCTCTTTTATCTCGTCACAAATATTTCACTTGAGCTAGAAATTTCAATAACAGTCATTTCGAGTTTCATTTCGAGCCCGATTCCATCAAAACTTCTACAAAAGGTCAAAAATGTTACAGATCATTTCTAAATTCATGGCTTTGGGAGGAATTAGGTGGCAGCCTAGAATTGTAGAAAATCTTCAAACCTGGATCGTTTTTGCTTCCAAGCCTTACGAAAATATTTTGTGCATCTTGAAATACTTCAAGATGAAAATACATCTTGAAGTCTGCCCCACGTATTGTTTCTAACCAAATGCTGTAGCATTGCTTGGAAACAGGCACTTGATTAAAGGATTCCTAGCTTGTTAGCCATGTGAGTTAGAGCCAATCCATGAACTAATTTTGTTAAATTTGAATATGAATAAACCTGTTGTTTTGAAGCAAGAAAACCCCAGAAGTTATCACTTTTAGAATCTGTGGGTATGATTTAAGGCATCGCTTTAAAAGAAGTGTGCATCCTAAAATATATGGAACAAAGGGAATGCATCTTTTTCGGATAGCTATTGCATTTTTAATAAAGTAAGTATGTGCATGGAATTACGTGCATATATCTAAAAAAGAAGCACTTCAACCCAATACTGATGAAATTGGCCCAGTGACACAGAGAGTATTGTTTTTATTAAATTTCATTCTGTATATATGCGCGCACACAGACGCATTTTGTCAACATTTCATTTTGCTATGTCTTTTATGCATTCGCTTGGGAATAAACTAATTAAACTCTGCAGGGCATATTTTATATTAACTATGCATATAACAGCATTTTAAAACTCCAGTTACTTTACTCATCCACTCGTCCTCAAGTCTGGCATGGGATGTTTCTTAAGCCCTTGCGTTAACTTTGGACATTTCTGATATATATTTCGTTTAAAATGCAACAAACTGAAACAATCCATTTTCCGGGAATAATTGGCTTTGAAATGATGTTGTGTTTAGATCATGTTACAAATACATATTTATTCATAGCTAGGTAAAGGTAAAGTTTCCCCTGTTCAATCATGACGGCCTCTAGGGCTGTGATGGTGAACCTATGGCACACGTGTCACATATGGCATGCAGAGCCCTCTCTGCAGGCACACCAGCCATTGCCCCAACCCAGCTCCACCGTGCATGTGCGTGCCCTTCCTTCAGTCCAGCTCGTGTTTGGGTCTTTGCCACGCATGTGTGGCGGGTCCTTCCCCAATCTCCGCAGGTTCCACCCTCCGCAGATGCGTCTCTGTGGCAGGAATGCAGGAGAAAGCTAGCACATGCTGAGGGGAGAAGCTGCTCAGATAGGGGAAGGCAGGGAAGACAGGAATGCAGGAGAAAGCTAGGATGCGAAGGGGGGGGAGAACCTGTGGAGATCGGGAGGCCCCACACACACCCTGTTTTTGGCCTGAAAAGCCTCCTGCACCGACCAAGGGCCGGGGTGAGGGGTGCATGTGGGGGCGCTTGCATTGCATTTTGGGGATTGGGGCATGCGTGCATGCATGTGGGAGCTTTGGGCACTCAGCACCAAAAAGGTTAGCCATCACTGCTCTAGGGGGTAGTACTTATCCAAGGGAGCCAGCATTGTCCGAAGATATTTTTGTGGTCATGTGGCCAGCATGATTATACACCTAGGGGCATGGAAGGCTGTTACCTTCCCACCAAAGTGGTACCTATTTATCTACTTGCATTTGTATGCTTTTGGCTGCTTGGTGGGCAGGAGCTGAGGCAGGTACAGGAGCTCACCCCTTGCGTGGCACTCAGGTTTCAAACCCGGACTGTCAGCTTTCCAGCTGACAAGCTCAGCATATTTAACCACTGAGCTATCACCACCCCCACATATCTTTCCTTACCCAACATCAATTTACCTTGTTAGGTTTTACAGTGTAAGGATGATGATCTCTTGAGAGTGTCGGAAATGGTGTAGGGTCTCCTGCTTGAGCGGGGGGTTGGACTACATGACCTACAAGGTATCTTCCAACTCTGTTAATCTGTTAAAATGTACTGCAATCCTGAGAAATTTTAGCATCCCAATCTTGAACCATTTCCAAAAATTGAGCTCTCAAGAGCTTAATATGGAGGATAAAACATACAAAGGACAGTTGCAGGAATCGGGTGTGGCTAGTTTAATGAAAAGAAGGACAAGGGGTGACACGAGAGCAGCCTTCTGATATCTGAGGGGCTGCCACAAAGAAGAGGGGGAGGGACGACAATCTATTCTCTAAAGCCCCGGAAGGCAGGACAAGAAGTCATGGATGGAAACTAATCTAGGAGAGAAGAATCTAGAACTAAGGAGTTCTCCATCATCTTGTCTGGGTGCAGAATTTGATATCTGGATGTAGAACTTCAGATCTGCAGTTTAACTGCAAATAAGATTATTCTGCTAGATGGGATGGAAGCCAGAAAATAAACACAACTGTTGAAAAGAAACAGTTGGAATCTTTAAAAGAAGAAGAAGAAGAAGAAATGTAATGAATGTGTCATTGAAAAGGATAGATGGTTATGTTTATATTAACACATCAATGAAACCCTGCATATGATCAGTAACTGACATATGATTATAATAAGGCAATTCTCCGTAACGCGGTCTGTAAAAACACATTGATTTTATAGCTTCCCCAAACCGATTACATTAATATCTTGCATAATTAGTTTGCGCATTACTAAATTACTGACAGATTAAAAGTGAAATAGTGCAGTTCATACACAGCCGCATAAACTGCCAGAAAGGAAATTAATATAGATTCAAACGGTCCTTAGAGACAGACCTTGGGGGGGGAAAGCAAAAAAAAAAAAAAAAAGCAGGAATCTATAAAGACTTGCTTGCCTTCGAAAATTTCTACCTCCAACATAGTTGCGGCCAATGGCTTTGGTGATTTTGCATAATGTGGGCAAAACAATCCAGGAAATGATCTTTAAATGATGCTTTTGCTATTAGGGATTTGAAGAAAAAAAAAGAAGTGTGTGTGTGTACAGATGTGCGTTTTGAAGGGGTTTTGATGCCAGCATTCAGCAGAGTCATTAGGGAAGACTCCAAATCTTCCAACCTCAACGATTTGAAATGTTCTAACTGTATTCCGTGCCTATACGGGGTCAATGAACAGTAATTCACTCCAGATGTAATAGCAGAAGCAAAGTTCTTAGCTTCTCTAGTGTGATCAGCTGCCAGTACAGTGGGGAATAACCACAGGACGCAAATGCAGAAGCGAAGAAGTACTTTTTGGCAAGAAGATTGCAGGAGTAAAAGTACTACTACTGTTTGGGAGGTCAGAGGAAAAAGTGCCCTGAGATCTCACTTAATGTTTTCAAATACTTATTTCCACTTGAAATAGGAGAGGGAGACTCAGCGGAAAAGTTGAACAGAAGTTCCGATCCTGCTCAACGTCATTTCTGTCACCATCTTCATCTGCCTCAAATTACTGTATTTTTCAGACTATAAGACGCACCTCCTCCACATGGAGAAAATATGAAAAGTAGGCGATTGTGGGGACACTGTCAGCCAGACTGGAAAAACGGGATCAAGTGAGGGTCTAGCTTACATTCCTTGTGTATCCACAAGTGACATAAACGTGACTTCCCCCAAGATCTGTGAAGCCTTCTCTGGTTCTTCTCAAGGGAAGGCAAGCAGTTTGATGAGATAGCAATAGCAATAGCTCCTTAGACTTATATACCACTTCATAGTGCTTTTACAGCCCTCTCTAAGCAGCTTACAGAGTCAGCATAATTGCCTCCAACAATCTGGGTCTTCATTTCACCCACCTCGGAAGGATGGAAGGCTGAGTCAACCTTGAGCCAGTGAAAATTGAACTGCTGGAAATGGGCAGAGCCTGCAATATGGCATTCTAACCATTGTACCAACAAAGAAGAAAGGAGGGAGGGAGGGAGGAAAGATGGAAGGAAGGAAGGAAGGAAAGAAGGGAAAAAGAGAATAGCAATAGCTCTTATATACCGCTTCATAGTGCTTTTACAGCCCTCTCTAAGCGACTTACAGAGTCAGCATAATTGCCTCCAACAATCTGGGTCCTCATTTCACCCACCTCGGAAGGAGGGAAGGCTGAGTCAACCTTCTTGTAACATAGGTGGTAGATAATAAAATTCTTAGTTTTGTGATTCACAAGTGACTCTGGTTGCTTGCATCTGACATTAATCTCACCAGCTTTTTCTCAAGGATACCAAACTAGGCGCTTACTTCACCCCTCCTTCTACCCTGGCTGGCAGTTTCTTACAATGACAGATGCACTAAATGTTCTTTAGATTCAAACAAGTACATGTTTTCTTACTCAGAACTGCCAGTTCAGAATCCAACAAACAATTGAACTGTCCCCAAAAAAAATATTGTTACAATAGCTGTCTTGACTGGAGAAGGGTCAACATTCCAGTGAGTCAAAAGTTAATACAAAGGATAAAAGACAGTGCCAAGAACTTAATGAAACATAACAGAACACGGAGAGTTTTTTCTTTAACATTTGATTTCTAATTTCTTTCCCCCTCCATGTTTTATTTGTTTTATTTATGTAACAATCAACTTTCATCAAATGGTGTGTATTCTGGGTACAATTATGTTTAGATAGTCATATTTATACATCTTCATGCCAGGCAAAGACAGACATGTTTGATAGCTCCACCTATCCAGGAGGGACATCGTTCCCAGGAACGCCAAGAAATCTCAGTTTACGACCACATTTGGGATTGAAATTTCCATCATAAATTGATGTAGTTGTACAACGACTCATCACATAAAACATTACTGCTGAATATTACTAATTGAATAATCTGAAACTGTATGAAATCAGTTCGTGGAGATGGGTCAGTTGGCTGAATTGGAAGACCCCAAGTTGTACGATCATGGCTGTTTTGAGGTCCCCATTATGCAATGTGGACATACCAGGGGTGAAATCCAGCAGGTTCTGGCAGGTTCTGGAGAACCGGTAGTAGACATTTTGAGTAGTTTGGAGGACCAGTGGCAGAAATTTTAAGTAGTTTGGAGAACCGGTAGTGGAAATTTTGAGTAGTTTGAAGAACCTGTAGTGGAAATTTTGAGTAGTTTGGAGAACCGGTAGTGGAAATTTTGAGTACTTTGGAGAACCAGTAGCAGAAATTTTGAGTAGTTCGGAGAACCGGTTAGCGGAAATTTTGAGTAGTTCAGAGAACTGGCAAATACCACCTATGGCTGGCCCCAGAATGGGGAGGGAATGGGGATTTTGCAATATCCTTCCCCTGCCACGCCCACCAAGCCAAGCCACACCCACCAAGCCACACCACGCCCACCAAGCCACACCACACCCACCAAGCCACACCCATAGAACCGGTAGTAAAATAAAATTGGATTTCACCACTGGGACATAGAGTAAATATCTTTGATTTAAGCATAATTCCAGCCCGACTTGTTCTACCAAGTAATGGTGAGATACAATAGTAGTTTTCTTTAAAAAAAAGAACTTAGGTATAGATTTACTCCAACACTTTAGGACGGAGTTTCTCAATGTTGACTGAGGGCTTCTGGGAATTGAAGTCCACCCAGCACGAAGTTGTTGAGAATTCAGAAGACCTTGCTTTAAGAAATGGAATGAGATGTTTCTCTGTTGGCCGTGCTCGAAAAGCCAAATGTTCCCGTTGAACCATTCTCTGAATTGTTTGAATGAAGGTGGACCATAAGCTAACTTCATCCTCTCTTTGAAATCCAATAGGCTGCCAAGGTGGGACAGTTTTGACAAACTTTTTTCTCCACCCCCCCTTGTCCTTAAGCTGTTTTGAAATTATTATTTCTTCGGTTACTTAAGAACGGTGAGAAAGTTGGCGCTCCGTGAAAGACTGAATATTTGCTCACATGCTCTCCAAATGAGTTAACCTGGCTATATTGTTGCCTGATTGTATCCTAATTGTATGTTCCCAAGGAGGAAGGCGAAGAGAAGGAGAAAGAAAGAATCGCTTGTCGCGGGAGAGAAACCTAAGTCTTGCAGCACTAATGTGGAAGGCCATTACTCAAAAAAAAAAAAATGAAACAAGGAGCAAAGTCTCTCCCGTCGATTTCAGGTTCTGCGAAGGAATTCCCTGCTAAAATGTGCTTGGGGAACCTTCTTACAAGGCTTCCGTTTCTGTGTTTCAGAAGGAGGATGCTTGAGAAGGCCTTTCATTTTCCACCCACCTCATCTCCAATTCCTTAGCTAGTAGGGTGTCCAAGGAACACCTCCCCCAACAAAAGAAGACTCCGAGGCTAGAAGTTCCTCAAAGTTCCACTCTATTAGAGATGACATATTGGCAACATCTGGGAAAATCCGCATCTGAAAGCTCCCAGCTTTTCCCCACCCAAAAGTCCCTTCCCCCTGCACTCACATGTCCATCACATGGTCCAATCCAGTGGTGGGATTCAAATGTTTTTACTACTGGTTCTATGGGCGTGGCTTGGTGGGCGTGGCAAGGGAAGGGTTACTGCAAAATCCCCATTTCCTCCCTGTAAATCCGGGTCAGTGTTGTGATGGACCCAATGAGTGACCACTCACAGGTAAGCTTCATTACAGTCATTTGTTGAGGACTACCTGACCTCCAACTATGACAATGTCACTCACGTCCCCCGATTCTTCTTTCAAAAGAAATTTAGAACCTGAAAGACATGAAATCATATCCTGTCTCCCAGAAAGTTGAACAATCTCACAAGCTGCTTTGCCTTCTCTAAATCTCTGGCAGCCCCTTGAAACCGAGTTCATGAATATTCAGCGCTTTCCTCCTCTCCACATTTGATTTTTCTTGACATGCTATTGATTCACTTTATTTTCCCAACAATTTCCTGACAGGCTCCCTGATGTAGATTACGATAATACTTTGATATTCATCGTGTGTCTGCATGTCAAATTGAGAGCGGCAAGTTAAAAAGGGAATAACGCAAATTTCCCCCAGAAACTACACACCAGAACTGGAGGTAACGTCTGTTCGGAGCTGCCCCACAAAATTCCCCCCTAGAGAAAGTCCTCTTGCATCCTCAACAGAACAGGAGGAGGAGGAGGAGGAAGAAGAGGATGTCAATTGGCAACATTTTGATCTGAACATCTGGAAAAAATGGCAAATGCAGCTGGTTCCCAACTTGTCACCGCAATTTGAGCCCAAAGTTTACATTGCTAGGTGAGAGATTTTGTTCGGTGAGTTTTGCCCCATTTTACGACTTTTCTTGCCACAGTTGTTAAGGGAATCCCTGCCGTTGTTAAATTATAACACGGTTATTAAGTGAATCTGGCTTCCCCGTTGACTTGATCAATTCTTTAGACCTCTCCTCTGCTCCATTATTTCCGTCTCCTAGAACCGTGATGGCGAACCTATGGCACGCATGCCAGAGGTGGCACGCTGCGCCCTCTCTGTGGGCATGCGAGCCGTCAGCCCAGTTCAGCTCCGCCACACATGCATGTGCGCCTCCCACTGGCCAGCTGGTCATCGGGACTGTGCCGTGCATGCACAGGAGGTGGGTGGGGGTGTGTGCACTCATGCATGGGGGTGGGGCACATGTAGTAAATGTAGTAAACAAACCACCCACCCACCAACCACCAACCCTGTGTGGGGTATTTTCCTTGAGCAGCAATGCCTGAGCAAAAAACAAAAAAAAGGAAAATGGTAAGAAAATTAAAGGACAAGCTTCAAGTCAGCAAGATTCTGGACATCGATTCTATTTTTAAATAGAGATGTGTATTTAAATATCCATTAAACTAAAACCGTTCCAGATGTTCAGAGTTGCCCCAAGCCCTCTGTTGGAATTATTAGGAATAACAGGGTCCCTGCCTGCTTTTCCGGAGTTTGAAGCATCGTGCCAAAAAGGTTTCCTTCATGACTCCAAAGTGGAAATAGAAAACGTTTCTGTGGAGGCCTAAAATATTTCCAAAGTACACAAACAGAGGGATTCCACTTTTCAACGGATTGAAAAAAGAAACTGACAGGACTGCCAGATTCCTCTAATAGGTTTCTAATGTCCTTACCTGCTGTGTATCCGTTTATTTTTAAATGCATGGTTATATATATATATATATATATATATATATATATATATATAATATGCTTCTTATATTTAGTATTTAATTTCCCTGGCAGCAGCTAGACATGACAGAAGAAGGATGGGCATTCAATGATTTAATAAGACTTAATAATTTAATAAGATTTAATAATTTAATAAGACAGTTCAGTAAAATTTCCAGCCAGGTAAGTGTAGAGGAAAAAAAAAACACCACAGCCTTTATTTGTAAAAATATGTGATAGGATGATATTCTTGTACATTCAAATACAAACAATTAAAATCAAATTTTTGGGTCACTCCCGTATCCTCTTTTACTCTCCCTCCCCCTACACCCCTCTCCCCAATGTAGTAAAAGGTTTGGGATGTAGAGGTAATCCTTGACATACAACCAATTGCTTAGCAACCGTTCAAAGGGATTTTACGACCCAGGTTTGAAGTTACAATGACTTGGCAAGTGACCTGCATTTATACAAAAATAAACGATAAACAAATAATCCAATAAATAATTGGATTGGTCATATGATGATCCACTTAATGACCAGTATGATTTATGACCATAATTCCAGGCTCAGTTACGGTTGCAAGTTGAGGAGTATTTGTAAACACAGGTTTTCATGCCTTCTTCTGCTTCTCCCTTTCTCCCTTTCCTCCTCCTCCTCTTCCTCCTCCTCCTCCTTCCCCTCCTCCCCCCATT
>JANHFT010002832.1:105587-131775 GCA_032467955.1 Pseudoxenodon macrops | reverse complement strand
GTGGGTGGGGGTGGGTGGGTGGGAGAAAGTGGGGCTTAACTTTTCGGCCCCACTTTCCACGGTGGGGAATACCGAGGTGAAGGGCTGCTGATGGCATCTTTCTCCAGCTTTCATAGTCTGCCAATGTGGGATTTCATAGTGGTCTCCTTTCTAAGTTATTATCCAAGTCTCCTGTGCTTTGCCCCTAGAGATAAACCAGGGTTGACCCAGTGCTGCCACCTGCTGGGCGAGATGTTTTTTTAAATATCTATTATGTCTATAATAACAGTTGCTTCGGATACTGAGATGGGCAGCATATAAATTAAAGTATCCGTCCGTCTATCCATCCATCCATCCTAGATATTGGTCAACTCAACTCAAAAGTAGCTAATAAACTCCCTTTTTATGAGCCTGTAATTCCTTAATTCGGGGTAGAGCCTGGGCGACTGAATAGAGCTGAGCGTTTACTGGCTGGCTGCCCTTCCCGACACCACATGGAATTCATAGCAGATTTTTTTTTTCTTTGCGTCCTGGCAGAGAAATATCTGCCGCTACCTAGGATTGAACTCTCAAACTTCCGACTGGGAGGCAAGCCTCTTTGTCACTAGGCCACCACACACATACCTAATAACGCCTTCCTATTTTCCTCACCTTCTGAAGTGATTTGGCTGAGAGAAGAATGACTGGCTTAAAATCACACACCATGTTTAAGGTGGAACTAGAACTCACAATCACCTAGTTTCCACTCCAACACCTTCACCACTCTACCAAACTATATGCAGAAGTCCTTTAAGGTAAAGGTTCCCCTCGCACATATGTGCTAGTCGTTCCTGACTCCAGGGGGCGGTGCTCATCTCCGTTTCAAAGCCAAAGAGCCAGCGCTCTCCTAAGACGTCCCTGTAGTCATATGGCCGGCATGACTAAGTGCCAAATGTGCACAAATGCTGTTACCTTCCCACCAAAGGTGGTCCCTATTTTTCTACTTGCATTTTTTATATGCTTTTGAACTGCTAGACTGGCAGAAGTTGAGACAAGTAACATGAGCTCACCCCGTTACATGGCATTAGGGATTCGAACGGCTGAACTGCCAACGTTTCGATCGACAAGCTCAGCGTCTTAGGCACTGAGCCGCCGCATCCCTTAAAATTAATTATAGATCTATGCAAATTATTGATTTCTTCAGCAGTTCTAGTGGAAACATTTTCTCTGCATGCGCAGGTAATCTGAGAACACCTTTCTGAATGATGACGGAATTCTGGCAAAAACATCTACGCAGTTGAAGCTGCTTTGTGAATTATTTACACAGTTCTAATAAGTAATATATAGTGCTACTGGTCTAAAGCAGGGGTATCAAACTCGATTTCATTGAGGGCTGCATCAGGGTTGTGTTTGACCTCAGGGGTGTGTGTGACCAGCTCGATATCACTCGTGTCGGGATGCCTGTGGTGGCCCAAGCTTTCTGCCAGTGAAAACGGGCTCCCAAGCTCAGTTTTCGACTGCAACAGGCTCTTGCAACCCACTGCCAGTGCAGCCCTACTGAGCTCTGTTTTTTCTGGCAGAGGCACCACAGGTTGGTTCTTTGCTGTTTCCAGGGCAGCCCCGTGGGCTAGATCTAAGCACACTGTGGGCTGGATGCAGCCCACGGGTCTTGAGTTTGACACCCCTGTTCCAAAGGGTCATTATAGTTATTCATTTCTCTATTCTTTGACACCAAGAAGCTATCTAAGTAATATTCAGTTTCCTTGATTTTCTGATTAATAGCCAGACATTCATAGTCAATAGGAATACAATAACAGCAGTTTTCTCATATGGTTTAGTTGCCAGTCATTTTCTAACCTTCTGAGAGTACTCAGTTAACCTTTAAACCTTCAGTGCCTTAAATAGTTTATCTTAAAAGAGCATGTCCTTCCATTTCTATTTCTCCAAATACCAAGGCCAACTTCTGAAGCACTTTTCGATTTATCGCTGCCAAAGAAAAGAAGTACATGACTACAAAGACAGGGTGCAGTTGAGAACCACGTTGAATTTAAGGCATGGTTTCGGTTAGCTGGTTTTAGTCCTTTCCGATCTTTGTGTTACTTAACGTCTCTTAGCTGTATGTGTCACAGTGTTTTCAGCCAATTATTTACTTTGTTCTATAGCGGTTTTTATCATGGTTGTGCTTCATTTTATTTATCTGTTTACTATTACAAAAACCTGAGTGTAAGTCATTAATTCAAAAGTTGATAAATTACTTCTACTCAGATGCAATAGTAGAATCATTATTTTCTCTCTCTTTTTAATGGCACTAATTTAAATTTGCTGAAAACAGTTACTGTAGTTAAAATGTTTTACAGGATATGTGTAGCTGTAACGTTTCTGCTGACAGATCATAATAGAGCCCAAGAGCCTCTACCAGTTGAGATAAAGCAACTAATGAAAAGACTTGTATTAATTGAACTGTATAGGAAACAAAAGACTTTATATTTTTAGAGATAGTTAACTAAGGTGGGAAATTGTAAAAAAATAATAAAAGTTATGTTTTGCTTTTAAATAAATGTTTGATATCTGTTGACACACAAACTTGATTTCTGTTTGTGTGTCAGGAAAGTTTCTATTCTGTTTTTGTAATTGTATTTGAATTTATTTTTATTTCTAGATACATGTATTGGACAGATTGGGGTGAAACACCTAGAATAGAGCGTGCTGGAATGGACAGCAGTTTTCGGAAAATAATCGTGGATTCTGACATTTATTGGCCCAATGGACTCACAATAGATCTCAGTGAACAAAAACTTTATTGGGCTGATGCAAAGCTGAGCTTCATTCACAGAGCAAATCTGGACGGCTCTTTCAGGTAGGGGTGGTGTATGTACACATATATGAATGCATGTAACCCTCTGCAAATACATTTAATATTGCCTAGGCATTTTCTGTTTAAATTTATCTGGTGCTAATGTATTTCTGGCAACTCTGATAACGAAAGGCTATCAACCTTGTGTCACCAATTGCCCTTGAATATTTTGATAAGTGTCTGGCAGATCATTATTTGTTCCTTTTTCATTCTACATGTTTCCATCTCTCCTTTACTGAGGCCTGCTGCTAGTTCATGCTTCCTCATGCCTCACTTTTCACCCCATGGTGATCCTTCATGTACATGGTAACATTGAATTGTCTGTGAATCAGGTATGTACGTCAACTGTTGTGGCTTCCTATACATAGAGAAAACGGAGACACACAAATGCATAGTTGCGTATATACAAGCAGAGGGAGAGAAACTACTACCTGGTTGTTCTTTTCTTTTCCAGGGTGTTTGGACAAATTCAATCTGCAGAATTATATTAGATTCTCTTAAACTTCTGTGATTTGTTTTGTTGAGATCCTTAATGCCACTGTCAAATTAAAAAAAATAACATTTTCTGTGATCAAGTGATAGTATCAGTAACTCATATAAAAGTAATAACATAACTCTGGATTGTACATTATAGTCTGTGTAAACTTCATATTCTTGTGCTGTTAGTGAAATTTTGCTTTAATTTTGTGGATCTTTAATCCAAACAGAGGGATACATGTTTTTCTACAATATAATCTGTAAACAACAACAAAACATCCTAAATGTTGCTCAATGCTATTTCAACATTGTTTGCTCTTTTAAAGAAAGGAAGGGATTCTTTTTCCTGTAAAGAAATGTATTTGTAGTACAAAAATCCAATTAGTATATTCGGTCAAAATGCTTTATGTTCTGAATGATAAAAAATGAACTCATTTTATTCTCCTTAAATGCTGTCTTTGAAAGCTTAAATTAGAGCCCAGATTCAAGAAATACAAATAAGTGCTGTTGGAACATACATAACTCCTGCTATGACAAAGTTGTTCTAACGATAACAAAATTAGTTTCAGAATGTTAATCAATGTTCCTCATGTGCATTGTTGTCATTTAAGATAAAATATTCCAGCAGTCTCATTTTTTCTCTCCTCCTCCTCTTCACTCATGACGCGTGGTTGGACATTGTGCAATGCATATTTGTATTCTGTGCACAACATAATTCTGAAGCTTTTTGTATCTGATTATAGATGTTTAAAATTATTTTGGAGCAGTAATGAAAAATATGAATATGATATTTTTATGCCCGAATGACCTTTAGTTTTAATAGTGCTAAATAAAATTAAACTTCAAAGAAATTATGTACACTACAAATATTGCCACTGTGAACTGACTTGATAGCAGTATAATGTGTTTTCTATTGTGAACGGTAGATCCACTTTCAAAAGTCAGAACAAGATAGTAATTTAAATAAATTTTCAGAGCAAAATATTTTATGGTAATCGTGGTTCCAGTTTGCGGCCACAGTGTTTTTTGAGATGATTCAGGAGAAAGTGTTTTGGTCAGGTATGAACAAGGCCCATTCCACATAACTTGAATTACTGCTGTTTATGGAAGTCACTGTTATTTTATTTAAATTTTGACATCTTGCCTTTCGATATTAATCTGTGAAGTAGTTTTTGTAATCACGTTGAAAAATATTCTTTCTTCTACAAACTAGGCAAAAAGTGGTGGAAGGTAGTCTCACTCATCCATTTGCTCTGACGTTGGCTGGGGACACTCTGTACTGGACGGATTGGCAGACGCGTTCTATTCATGCCTGCAACAAGAAAGCTGGAGAGAATAAGAGAGAAATAATAAATTCTCTTTATTCACCAATGGACATCCAAGTTTTGAGCCCTGAAAGACAGCCATATTGTATGTTTGCTGTTTGTTTCTTTTTCTTAGAGATAAGTGGGATTTTAAATCTAACGCCCATGACTTCAGAGAAGAAAATACAAATATATTATTTATGCAATGTAGGCCTTTGCGCTACTATAATTATTAACAAGCATCTGGTATGCTAGGCTGTTATTTGATTGTGATAGATTTAGTCCTAAATGCTATGGCTTAGGTTCTTAACTTGATTGCTGTTTAATAAAGTTTGTTACCATCATATTTACATAAGATGTTGATTTCAGAACAGAATCTCAAACTGTTTCAAAGGAAAGAAAATCTCAGGATCTCATCCTGTAGATTTTTCACCTTGCAGTAACTTCTCTGAGTTTTGATTTTCCTTGCCTGTTGAGAGCATTGGCTGATCTGGTCAGTGTTTCAATGGAAGTTTTGCAGGACAGAATTTCTCTGGTTGTCAATGATGTGGCTGTTGCCGTAATGTTAAAGAAGCTCAACCAGCTATAGCATAATAACTGAATAAAAGTGCCAAGGAAGAGACTTGGGATTCAAATTCTGTGGAGTCCATAAGTTACTCTAATTAATATAATAGCTAATTCCCACTTGGATGCCACAGATCTCTGAACAATGTATCAGACTGAATAGTTGAACACTTTCCAAGACTTAAATGAGATCATCATTAACTGGTTGTGCATATCATTCATAGCGCAATGCAAATGTGGTTAAAAAGCAGGCCATAGTAATGCAAATTCTTTGCTGAGATGCCTTTTTTGCCTGCCTATTGAAACAGGCTTTCATTTAGAAATGTTAAAATTCAGAATTTCTCAGGCACATGAATGTACCTTAAATACTTTAAATCAACGATTTTAAGGACTTAAATTAGCATCTTGTTAATAGTATGTATTTTGTAATAGCATTTTGTAATACTGTTACAAAAACGTTAATGATACTTTGCAGTAAGACAAATAACTTTCTTGTGAGTGACTTGGAGGGAGGAGTGGCAGAGAGGAAGATACCTCATTATTTCTCATGGATGAAGCTTTTAATCAACAGGAAAAATCTGTGGGGGGAAATGAAAAGAAGACAGTATGCTTTGATTGAATTATTTAGCCACAGGATTTCCAAAGAAATTGTGTCCTGTGCATACTAAATATTAGAAATGTAACGTAAAACATAACATAGTCTTATCCTAAAGTTGGCCACTATCTCATTTAAGAGAGCATTGAGGCCTATGTCTACTATTGAAAACCTCGGAGGAGGTTCGGCTTTAGCTCTGAAGAGCTGTGGCTATACTAAGAAAAAGGGTAGATGGATGGTAAATATTCATGAAGCAAAGAGAGGCATTTAAAAAAGCTGCTTTAGCTGAGAAACAGGTGCAAAGCTTCAGTAGATGTCATTGGGTATGTGCCCTGATAGAGTTTGTCCTTGCGTTCCAGATGAGGCTATGTGGTGCTCTCGGAATTCCTAACATTTCTCTCAGCTGAGAGCACGTCCAGCCCCTGGGTCACAATATTTCTGGACAGTAGTGAGGAAAGTCTGGTACACTGGGAAATACTATCTGCTAGAAATAGTTCAGATAATGCCGTCTCTTGATTCGACTGGATTTGGATGCCATCGCTCCAAGTGCTTGTACTGTATTTAACTGATTGTGGATCATATACCAACTTAACACTGGTGCTTTTGAATGATTATACACACACACACCACTTCTAAATTGTCATGCTCTCCTTTTGTGCCATAATCAAAACAGATTACATATTGGGATGGAGAAGAACAAAACAAACAGAACACCCAGATCGTTACTTTTTTTAGGTTTGATTGTGAGGTAGACAAGTGATTTTGTATACCTTCCAAAGTCCCCTAGCTATAATAAATATAGATAACAAATATAAATATTTGGGCTATGTATAGCCAACATAATTGACTGGGAGACAGCCGAATGTAGAAAATACTAAGTAGTTGTTACTATAGTTGCAGGGTGAGATATACAGAAAAGTATGAACTCCTGATGAAACAAATAACAATTGTTTAGGTTCAACCTGGGCTGTAACTATAACAACAGTCCAAATAGAAATAAACACACAGCATCCAGTTGTTCCTTAACATGTTTTTATACTTCCTGAAACTATTAAACACAATTGAATCCCCAACTGCATTGTAGCAGTCTGAGATACTGTAGTGTGAAAAGATACTTTTTTCAGGACAGTTTTATATTCATTGATACGTCCCTAAAGTTGTATGGAGCAACATTAAATGTCTGTCTTGTAGTCAATTATCTTTTAGTGCCTGACTGAATTTATGAGGAAACATAAAGTGTGATTGTTCTCTTTAGGGATCTAGGTTTCCTTTCTGTGTTACCAGAAAATATAAAAAAGATGTGCATGATTTCCTTTCTTCTCTTATTTTTCAAGTTCACACACCCTGTGAGGAAAATAATGGTGGCTGTTCACATTTGTGCCTGTTGTCCCCAAAGGAACCCTTTTATAGTTGTACCTGTCCTACTGGAGTCCAACTACAAGAAGATGGAAAAACCTGCAAAGCAGGTAAGGAAGTCTTTACCTTACCACTACTTGGTTTAACAAGCCTATTGAGACCCATAACTCAGTCGTTAACTGTCCTTATGATCTTACTTCAGCTTTCAGGTTTGTTTTACAAATCCACAAAAGTTGTAAATGTGAGAATTGATCATAAAATTATTTTTACATCATTCTCAATAAAGCAACAGTTTCAGTTACCCTGAGGTAAGATGGGTGACCAATAAATTTTATATATTAATAAAATAAATAAACAGTTGTTAAACGAGGACCATCTGTGGTGACTTTTCTCTAGTTATTTCTTCTCCTGAATCCCCCAACCAGTTCCCTCCAGGATTCTTATTTTATAGGTTATTTGCCTAATAATTAAAAGTTCATTTCCTTCAGAGGCACTCAAGACTGTAGAAGATGCCTCTATGTCAATTAATTCAGGTTCAGTTTAAAGTACAAAGCCCCATACTAATGAATATATAAACATGCAAGGGAAGAGAGAACTTGTATCTTCTGGGAAGGTATTCTTTAGCTTTGTAGTGGCTGCTTCTGTAATGTACCAGTGGATGGGTAACCACTTCAGATACCCATCTTAAAATACTCATTTATGACTCTGACTAGGCCTTTTAATTGCATATTTTATGGGAGAAATGCAAGAATTAGAGAATTTTACAAGTGAATGCTCCATCAAAAGGAACGTTGGCTTACCTGAACGTTCTTTCTCTGTGCGCTGTTTATCAAGTGACCATATTTGAAGAGGCAGGAATGTTTGGGGAAAGGAGAATTAACAGCATACACCTTAATGGCTCTGGCTTCTTTCTTGAGTGCATGCAAATCTGGGCTTATAATTTTCTGTGCATTTATTCTGTCTCTACATTCTTTCATGCAATTACATGCATGTGACCCTATATGTGCGTGTTTGTTTAACTTGGCCTGAGAGGACTTGTTCAATCCAAGTTTATGTCAGAGAAGTAAAGAGTTTGCCCATAATGGAAAGTTATTATAATTTAGTCATGATTTACCATGATATGTGAAACTGCTTCCAGAAGGTAGTCTTTTTTGGTTTGGAACAACTACAAATTGAAACCATGCTAATCGGGCTTTATAGCAATAGCACTTAGATTTATATATCGCTTCACAGTGCTTTACAGCCCTCCCTAAGCGATTTACAGAATCAGCATTTTAGCCCCCAACAATTAGGGTCCTCATTTTACTGATCTCAGAAGGAGGGAAGTCTGAGTCTATCAGAATCAAACTCCTGGCAATGGGAAGAGTTAGCCTGTAACACTTCATTCTAAATACTACACCATCATGGCTCTTTTATAAATCTTGATTTGTTCTAATCATGGCATGTCGTGATATCTTTTGAGTGGTGGTAGAATGGAGAACATTGGGAAGTCACCATATAAATCATGATTATTTTGCTCATCTGCAACACTTGATTCTGTTATGCATAACAAATTATGGCTAAAGTGTATCCTGGAATAACACTATGAATGACCTCTGCCAAAAATAGTCTGAGTTGGAGGTGAAGTTACATCTTCATAATATTAGCTCATCATCATGTCAGGATTGATATATCTATATATCTATATCTATGTATGTATGTACGTATGTACTGTGTTTCCCCGAAAATAAGACAGGGTTTTATTTTCTTTTGACCCCCGAAATAAGCTCTTGGCCTTATTTTCAGGGAGGCCTTATTATTTTTGAGGTGCAGAAGGCGGTGAGCGTGGTCACCTCATGTCTGCTGCTGTGTTTTTGGGAGGGTTTATTTAAAGGGGACGGCTTATTTTAGCGCATGCGCTCAAAAGCCTGATTGGTCTTATTATCTGGGGAGGCCTTATTTTCAGGGAAACAGGGTATGTATTCAGATATATAGGTGTTCAGATGTACATATCTATCCGTAAGAGAGAACTCAAGTACTTCAGAAAATTCCAAAGGAAGACATTTGTATTAGATGACATTACGATTTTTAAAAATTAAAATCCATTTCAAATATGTTACTTTGTCTCCTGAAAAGAAAGATGGAAAATCGTGGCAGAAAACATATAATTACTAAAATATAATATGTACCTTTATTGAAGGCCATTTGATTATATAAAATAAGTTTTAAGTAAATTGTAGTAATATTTTGCTTGTTTAACATTATGTGGAATCCATCCGTGAAACATTTAATAACACTGAATCATATACATGCACTTAGTCTAAAGATCTTGGGGCAGCAAATGATGATGGCCGTTGCCAACCACATTTCTCCCCCCCCCTCTGTTTTTTTTTCTCCCCTCTTCTCCACCACTTGTTGCTCTTGTTTCATGTGTATGTGGACAATGCTGGAAATTTGAATTTATATCTGGAAGAAAGCAAGGCCAGGTTTCCCCCCCTCTCATTATTCTGTCTGCTGCAATTGTGTTATTGATGTGCTTCTTAAGGTATTGAAAGAACAGGGGTTTCCCCCCCCCTTTAAAAAAAGCCTCTCTTTTCACAGCTTTAGAAACCCTTGATGAATGCTCAGAACAAGCCTTTCAGGAGACTCATATTGACCTTGTGTTTCTGGCAATGGGAAATAGCCCCAGTGGGCATTTAGTACTTTGGCTAAGGGCACAGAAATGAGTGACTGTTTATGTGGTATTTGCACCTTTCTATTGTTGAGCTAGACATTCTTTCAGCCCTTTTTTATCAAAAGGGTAGAAAGTGGGATGGGAACAGGAAGTCTGGTTTTGCATAAGAATATGTAGCTTTTTGGTTCACTTTTATGGATTATTTCTTTCCCAAGCTCTGCATCTTTTGTGGGTCCTCTGCCTTATGCCAACATCCATGTGCTTTGACTCCCAGTTTTATTAATTAACTCATTGGCGGCCAAGGACTTTTAACATATTACTCAGGAGGAATTTAACTTGCATTAGTATGTCCACTTTTGAGATTTCCTCAGGAACTGTGTTCTTCAGATTAATATTCGCATGCTATAGAGAATGTCTGAATTGTTCCTTAAATAATTTTGGGTGCATCCGGATAGAAACGAGGTCATTAGTGACCATAATGTGCCTTTTCAAAAATTTTAAATGCAGAGCTGCTGGTTTGGTTGTGAGAATATTATTTTCTCCTTAAACCGATTTCTCCTGATTTTAAATTGTCCAAGTTTTTTAAATATAGTGTTTTTATTATGGCTGCAGTATAGAATAGAATCTATGTGATATTTTCTCCTGTTAAATTGAGATATTGCTATTCTTCCATTTTTTACTTTACTAATGTGAATGTCTATCATATTATAAATGTATAAATGCCAATTACATAATGATGTATAAGTTTTGAGAACATATAGTTCCTTTAGTGATAATACAGCAAAAAAGTTACGTATATATTTGTCATCTATTAATTGTAAGGTAGAATATATATAGTTATGAGATGAGATGTTATATAACTTTTCCTCAGTTACCATTTTAAGTGAGAGTGATGTTGTGAATTAACCAGACTGCCCAGATGATTTATGTTTTCTATCCCAGAATGTAATAGAAATAAAAATGTGCATTAAATGGTAAGGGACTCCTACAGACACAAATATTCGTTCCACATAAACTGTCCGTTAGGTTGAATTTGCTTGTCTATAAATGAATATTGAGTAGTTCGTTTATAAAATGCATGCTTGTTTTTTCAACTAGATGGAACTGTTTAAGATTAGAACTTAGTTTTAAAAGCCTATTAAAAACCTTTACAAAATTTTAAAATATCCCCCAGTTATAAGATTTTTAACTTTGGTAACAACTATCTAGGTTTTTCATTATAAATATGCATATGAAACTTTTCTGCAAGAGTTTCATGATGGGATCATAATAATTGGATTTCTCAAAGTGTGGAACAAAGTTATTTCAACAAGAATTATTTTTTTAATGGCAATATTCCATGGCATTCCATTTTTTCTGGTAGACATTATAGTGGCGTATATAATACAGTTGATTCTAGTGAAATAAACTTTCTCCAGTGATCTTCTTTCTATAAAGTTCCTATCCTTCTTCTGTGCAGAGCTGTGGGTGAACAATTGGTGTAATATCAAATAATTTGTAAATGTTAAACATAGCCCTGTTCATTGTTTTGCATTCTCATGATCTATAAAATACTTTTTTTTTTAATTCTACCGTTAGTCGTAGGAAATGATTCAGGTAAATCAGGCTCATGGATTTATGGCTTCAAAAATGCTTTAGTGTTAATACACCTCTGGGTATGGTTTGGTATTGAAGAGGCGAATAGATGATAGCTTTACATTCATTGCTTTCCAAAGGTAGCAGTGGTAGTGGTATTTGCTAGTTTTAGACTTTGCTAAGCCTATTCCCTTTCCCAAGGCTCTGACAGTAAAACTATGCTTGCAAGAAGTTAGTCCTCCTTGTTGGGAGAGGGGAGGGGAAGAGAAGAAGGGAAAGGAATAGCTACAACAGACCATTGTTATAGTCTGATTAATAGAAGGACTAATGAGAAAGGAATAACGCTGCATTTTCTGTATTAGCAAAAGCAAAATGCTGTCTACATTAGTTTAGGTTGGATGCATAAACCGGAGCATTTTGTTATTATATTATAGGTGCCTTGTCACTTGTCAAACTCAGAGAGAGGCAAAGGGAAAATGACAAACAGCTCTTGTGGCGCTGGTCTGTTTTGCTGCTGTCAGTTCTGATTGGAGGTAATTTTGCCAATAGACTGCAGCTGCCATTTCCACAGTAGAAAGATGGTTGTTTTTTTAATCACAGGGGTGCAAAGCAACAATATTGGAGGGCAGTATACTACTATAGTAATTTAAAATTCACAGATGAAAGGGAATCCTACCTTGGTTATAAATCTTGACATAGAGAGACATGCACACCTTACCTTCACCATCTCTATTCTGCTTTCTGCCTGTTTTTTATTTTATTTATTAACTCCAAAAACAGACTATAGCATTCAAGGGCTGAGGATAAATAGACCAACACTTATGCATTGTGGTGAGTTTTTCTTTCAAATTCAGTTATCCTTAGCAAGTGTTTCTAAATGCTAACTAAAAGGCATACAGTTCTATGGATATTAGTTTTGTCAAAAGATATGGGGAATGGAAAAAGAAAACAAGGCAATTTAATAATATTAGTTAAAGAGAATAAAGGATTGTACTACTAAAAACTATTATATGATTAAGGTAAATTAGGTTCTTTATTTTTCCCCTTTAAAAGTAATGAAATGATGCAATTTTTCTTGCTTGTTGAATGAGTCGTCATATTTATTGCTTTCCCTCCTCTCTTTTTTGGACAAATAGCTGCTGGCTGATGTAGACAGACTTTTTTAAAGCTAGTAAGAAATATATGTGCTGCCTTAAATAGTGCTTTGGATTCCAATGATTGCCAAGGATGGAATTTTCCAGGACCAAGTAAGATTGGCTGATAAACCTCAACTTTGGGAGATTTATTATTTTTTCCTTTTGAATGCCATCTGAGGAATGGCTACTTGTACTGCTTGTAGAATATGAGGTGGAATAATATTTATGGGCAATTTTGTAGGCAGTGAATTGACTGTGACATTGAATTTTGAATAGTTAGCCTTAGCTGTACCATCTCAGTTGTGTAGACTAGAGCAGGTATGAGCAGCTATGGCCTCTTTAAGACCTCTGGACTATAACTTCCAGAATTCTGGGAGTTGCTGGCCCAGGAATTTTGGGAGTTGAAGTCCACAGGTCATAAAGGGATCATAGTTGCCCACCCCTGTGTCAGAGTATGAACCCCCCCTCCCAATGTCTGTGAATAGGGCAGCCTTCAGATGTTTGATGGCATTACAGATTCCAGGGTTCCCACTCAGCTAGAATTATCCCCTGCTGTAAAGAATTCAGTGCTTTAAAAAATGAGGAAAATATATTGTGTACTGCATCCCATTTTTGTGAAAAATTGCCCCGTTTTTCTCAAAAATTGGATGCACAGAGGGTTTGGGAGGCTTGCAAAATGTTTCTGTGGGCTGGGGAAAGGCAAAGGTTCCCCTGTTTTTGCGAAAAACAGACCATGTTTCACAAAAACAGTGTCAGTTGTGCCTTCCCCCAGCTCATAGAAGCAGTCTACAGGCTTCCCAAACCCTCTGCACATTCTGTTTTTTGCAAAAATGGGTGAAAAACTGGCCCAGTTTTGCAAAAAATGGGGTGCGCAGAGGGTTTGGGAGGCCTGCAGAGTGCTCCTGGGGGCTGTGGAGAACAAAAACTTTTTTTTCTTACTTACCACTTTGAAATCTTGGTGCGTCATACACCGGTGTGTCTTATAGTCTGAAAAATACTGTAATTTAATTGCCATAGAAGACAATTATAAAGATATTATTCTATCTAAGATTCTTTTAAAAGATCATTGCATTTTAGTTTATTGTGTACAAACTTCTCCAAATGGAGCAACTATTCCATGTCACTAATGACTGAAATTTTAACCGAATAAATACTTCATATTTGTTTGAAAAAAATAACACAGTTTTGTATTCAAAAGAAAAATGCTCACAAATACAATGTGAATTACGGTAGGTTTGAGTTTTAAAAAAAAATACATTTCACAGGCCATTTTCACAAACAAAAGGATGAAATGCACAATAATTTCAGCAGCAGTTTCATTCATAATATTTTAGTTACTCAAGTTATTTGAGTAACTCGGTTACTCAATTTTAGGCATTTTAAAGCCAAGAAAGCTGGCCATGCTGGGACATTGACGTTTAGCTAAGGAGTAGTCTGAAGAAGGCTCTCTCAAAGTAATTTAGGAAAAATGTGTATACTAGATCAGAGCATTTAAAAAAAAATTAAAGGTCAAAAGTTCTTCAGGATGGCAAAAGTTTATATTAATTTCAAAAGCATTTTAGTAAAGAGAATTTTTAGCTTGCATGTTTATTATATTAACGTATGCCATTATAAGCTAATAATAAGAGCAGGATTTTATCAAATAAATAAATCAAATAAACTTGATACGTATTACTCTTTTTGAGATGTATATTTATGGTCCAGAGTCAGTCAAATAGTGTTACTTACTAGCAATGCAATCTTCATCTCACATTGACCACATGCCTTGCCCTTCACTTTAGGTTTTTCAGTGGCTGCATCATTTGCTGCTTTATGTACAAATGGCTGCTTGGCTGCATCTGGAGCTGCAAAAGTGTTTTTAAAGCAAGCAAGCAAGAAGCATAGATAAATGAATGGCACTAATAAGTAACTTGGCAGTAAAGCGGAGTAACGTATCTCCCCCTGGTGGTGCTGTAGTTGTTTCCACTATCATGAATTTGTTCTTCGTGCTTTTGTTTTTGATATAAGCTGCTCAATATTATTTAGAATTAAGCCGCATACATACATTACACAGTAATAAATAATCAAACTATTACATTGAAGTAATTGAAGTTCTAATCTTGGTAACCTTATAAGTATTTTCAGACTATTTCTCAAAATATACCGTATGTTACTTGGATTCCAAGTTCTCCTTTATGCAGATTTTTACATTATCCACTGAAAATATCTGTGGATCACAACATACACCAAAGTTGGCAATATGCTAGATCTATGTCACAAGGCCATTCCTCCATAATGGCGGAACTCCAACATTAGATACAAGTGGCCCGCAAGTTGTAACCAATTGTTTAATGAATGTTCACAGATGGCCTCGGAGTGTTTTATGGCCCGTAAATTACTGCCAGCCATTATAAACAAGTTGCACCATCACACACACACACACACCGTCATATGCTTGCATTTCAGGTGCATGATAATCTGTTTGTATTTACAACCAGTTGCCAAGTGCCCTGCAATCATGTGATTGCCCTCTACAATCTTTTCTGTTGGCTTCCCCAGAAAGTCAGTGGAGAAGCTGGCAGGCACGTTGGATTTGAGGTTTGTTCCTCCATCATAGCTGAGAGACTTTTCCTCCTCCTGAAGAAAGGAGAAATCCTCCCACAGTGGAGGAACAAGCTTAAAATGTGGCGCAAACCCTAGTGAATGCCACAATTTCGAACTTTTCAGAATGTTGCTATTTGCTAGAGTTTTAACAGATGCCCTTCCATAGGGGAAAATACTAGTGAACACCATCATTCAGAGCCTTTCCTTTGGAACAGAAAACACTAGTAAATGCCAGCATTCTAAGCTTTCCAGAACGATGGTGTTTGCTAACATTTTGGCCAGATTTGAAGTCTGTTCCTCTAGCACACTAAGGGATTTCTGCTCCGGAGAGGAACTAATGGAATCTGCCAAAAACTCTAGCAAGCCAATTGTTCTTGCAGTCACTTTATTTGGCTCACCCTACCGGGGAAGGATGGCCCCTCTCTCTAGCTCTCCGATTAACAACTCACAAGATAGCTTAAAGACGGCACCTGGGAGAGTTGGGATTGCTGGATGAAGCAATTACATGGCATCTTGCTTAATGACCACTGGGCTCAATGACCAATATTAGAGGCTCAGTTGTGTTCCGAAGTGGAGGACCATCTGTAATGTTATGTATCCTCAAAATATATTGTGTAATTACATTGACAGAACCTTGTTAAGTTATCAATTCTCACAAGATGTTAATGTTGAAATCTCATGAGGTTTTGAGTAAGGACATCAAAACATTTTTTTAATTAACTCTATTGTTATTATGACTGGTCATGTAGTCAGGCAGATGTTTAGAGTGGCATTTTTATCCATCTTTGGCAGCCTTCCCAAGGAATTGAGATAGGCAGATATTGTTTGATGGTATTAAAGATATTGTAACAGGATATACGTTTTTCCAAGTAAAGCTGCCTCTTGCAATTGACTGATGGAGATTTTATCAATGCAAACAGTGTTTAAGTGATATTCCAATTGTTTTGGGATTGCACCAAAGGTGCCTATTACTATTGGTACTATCTTGGCTTTCTTTTGCCACAGTCATTGTACTTCTATTTGCAGAAGTACAATCTGCATTGTTTTCATGGAATATCAGTGATTGACAGAATACAGATTGGAAACCATTGTGGTAGGTTGATTCTGTTGGGTGATTTATTTTTCTCATTTTGAAAATTAATCTGGTAGGGCAATGTCACCAATTAATTATTTTAACCTACTTAAAGCAGCTTCTGTAAGATTCCCCAAAAGACCGAAGAATAACATTACTTACAACCACATTTGAATTACTGCATTAATTTCAAATCTCAACATTGCTAATACCTTGTTACCTGGAATATGTTCTTTAAGTAGCCTCAATTTTACTTTGCCTGAAGGAACCTGATAAAAAAAAGGGAAGGAAGGAAGGAACAATTAAACTGTGATTTCTTTACTTGTTCTCCAAACTTCCCCTTTCTTTCCTAACACTGTCCTTCATAGGGCTGTGCCATACTTCTAATTTGAAGGCAAAAAGTGTTTTAGATCATGTGAGAATGCTCAGGTAGTTTTGTTAGCAACTACTTAAATCAATTGCACCTTCTCTCAGGATCTAGCAGCTGCCATCCTCAGGTACAATGTGCTTCCAAGCAAAAAAATTTAAGGAATTGCAGACAAGAGTGTTACATTAATACAATGAATTGATTAGCCTTGATTTATTTCATAGTTATCTTGTTTTTCTTCTTTTTAAAATGACAGTCATAAGGGTTTCTCGATTTAAAAAAATTGATACTCTGTGGTCTTTAAAACTTAGAACTGCTATGATAAAACATGAGAATCACAATAGATGAGAACAAGTTATAAGACATCAAGAATAATAAGAAGCAATGTCAAGGAACCTTTTAGGAAATGATCAGTGATGATAAAATGATCAAATTCACACACAGAAATGGAAGATTCTCAGAGACTGTGAAACATATTGCTATTAATATTTAAAACAACATTTCAAAAATCTGTAAATGTGTCAATTTTGAGAGTGGGGAAACATGAGTTGATAAAGGAAAAAAATTAATATTAAAATAAAATTATTTTCTCTATCACTTTGCCTAGCTGAAATCACATATCTTATCTATGTCGGACTAGGTGTTTTCAGAAAACATGGCAAACTCAATGGATATCTAGGACTTTTTCTGCCGTCCATTTTCTATATTTCTAAATGAAAATAAACACATGAACGGAATCAATGTTATCTTTCTGGCTGCAATTTCTAAAAAAAACTCAAATGAAAATCTGCTGTGATTTAGAATTTGTGATAATTTCCTCCTAGATAGTTGGAGGATCAGTTGGTATGCCACATTCATCCAAAAAAAGTATTTCTTTATAGACAAAAAAAATCTGCTATTGAGGCCCACTTTGTAACAGTAGTATCAAAAAGCCAGAGAAAAGTTTCAATTAATCAATTTCAAAAAATTTGATCACAGTGCTATCCTACAAAAAGACTTCTTTATTGGAGACGTTTAAATAAAATTTATTTAAACATCCTAGCTGACTTACCTTTATAGCATTTTCTTTGTCTTGTAAGATTTGTGGTTGTGTATTTAGACTACCGTGACCTGATTTCCATCGATACCCATTTGTTCGCCTAAAGGGAGATTAAAAAAATATTTTTATTGAGCATTCATAAACAAATATGAAGAATATGGCAGCCTCTGTTCTCCATTTTCCACTTACTGAAAGGCTACACAGACATAAAAAATTATTTATTAAATTTATATTCCACCCAACTCACAGATAGGATAATTCAAATATTTTCCATTTAGGTAAAGTCCCACATATAGAACTCTCATAAGCACATGGAAATTTGGTAATTTTGACACATTTATTAAGACTGTACAGCGCTTTTAATTCCCTCACTAAAAGGAATTTTACAGCATACAAGACCATGAATATAACACCTGTGTGCAGCACATTAAATGCAATGCCTTTCCCCAGAATTATGAGGCAGCTGCCGGGCCATCTCTGCAAACCCAGAAATATAACAGAATAACAGTTGGAAGGGACCTTGGAGGTCTTCTAATCAAACTCCCTAATTTAAACAGGAGACCTAATGCAATTTCAAACAAATGGCTGTCTAATCTCTTCTTAAAAACCTCTAGTGATGGAGCACCCAGAACTTCTGACAGCAAGATCTTCCACTGATTAATTGTTATACCTGTTAGGAAATTTCTCCTTTTTTCTATGTTGGTTTTCTCCTTGATTAGTTTCCCTTCATTGCTTCTTGTTCTACTTTCAGGCGCACTGGAAAATAAGATGACCTTCTGTTCTTTGTGGCAGCCCTTTAGATATTGGAACATTGCTATCATATCAGCTCTAGTCCTTCATTTTATTAAACAAGACATATCCAATTCCTGCAATTGTTCTTCGTGTCAGAGGTTAGGGGAGGAGTTAGGGGAGGGATCAGTCCCCTAATCCCTCCTACAAAAAGTCATGGCTCTTTTAAAGGTGCTGCAAACAAGTGCCCACAACCATGTTCTGAAACATCTTTTAGAACATCTGGAAACCCTGAGCATTTACAGTACTCATGGACACAAGCTCTAGAAAGTGTGCAGAGTAGAGCAACAAAGATGACAAAGGTCTGGAAGTTAAATCATATGATGGACAGTTGAGGGAGATAGGAATAGCTAGCCTATTGAAGAGAAGGATTAAAGAGAACATGATAACTTCCGCTACTGAGGGCTGTTACAAAGAAGAGGGGATTATTTTCCAAAGCACCAGATTATTTTCAGGATAAGAAATAATGGGTGGAAGCTTATTAAAGACAGATCCAACCTAGAAGTAAGGATACATTTTCTGACTGTGAGAACAATTAATCAATGGAATAGCTTGCCTCCTGGAGTTGTGGGTGCTCCATGACTGGAGGTTTTCAAAAATAGACTGGACAACCATTTGATTGGGATATTATAAATTCTCCTGTGTTGGGCACGAGGTTGGACTAGAAGACCTTTGAGGTTCCTTCCAGCCCTATGATTTTGTATTCTATGTTCTATAACAAGAATATCTCTAACTGCCTATTTTGTTACTTTTCCTCTTCTCACTGTTTGGGAATCAGAAAGGAATAGGGCCTGCCCCGTGCTTCCATCATGTTTAGTATAAGTAAAAATAATGGCCACTTAGCTCTTATTTGTTCTGTAACCCAAGATTAAAGAAGAACAGCTACAGCACTTTGAACCTAATGTAAAGGCTTAGCCTAGGCTTCTTTTCTGGAACAAATATTTGATATTTGTTAATTGCAGTTTGTTTAAAAAGACAGACTAAATGTTACCAAGTTAGATAGACCAAACCTACAGCATCATCCACCAGGGACTTTCAGAGAAGTAGTGGCAAAATGACCAAAATAAATAATAACTGCTTCTAGTTCTAGTGCTAAACAGCAAAACCAATAATTATAAACCGACAAATTGAAGAGCCATCATTTACTGTAAAAGAAAGGGAGGGAGGGAGAGATCACAAACTAGTTTGAAAGTAGAATGTGGTATTAAAGACTGTGGGGGAAAGATACAGAAATTAATGACCATGGTCCAAGATCATTAGTAACACTTAAAACTTAAACAGAACTATATATCTTGTTAAGTACACTGGAACACTAATGACCAGATATCCTTAAAAAGCTGATCCTGGGAAAGAAAGTTAGCATTATTACTCACATTGCTGAGAAAGGGAAACAAATACAAAGAGGTTAATAAATTAGTTTTTTAAATTTACACTAAAGAAAGTTACAGATAAAAAGGTTGTGCTTTGTCTATAGAATGTTTCGACATCTGAAATGGAATTTCTCAAATAAAGAATGATTACAAATGGTGTTTTTTTTATAATGCACTCATATGCACTTAAAGCTCATAAGGACTGAATTTCTAGTAAAATATAAGACAAACTTTATAAATAATAAAGCCCTCTCAAAGAATGGAAAGTGAAGTTGAGGAGCTGACAGTATTTGAAATTGAATTCTGATAACAAAAGCCCAATGGAAGAAAACAAAATATAACAAAACAAGCAAACAAACAAACAAACAAACAAAAAAGACTCCAATGCTACAGAGAAAGTTTTGGCCTAGAGTGTATGTGTAAATGTAAATGAAGATCCAATCATCCAGGCCAAAAGCATCTAAAAAGTTTAAATCATGGCAACTTTGGTCCAGTTGCCATGATTTAACCATTTTTAAATGCTTTTGACCTGGATGATTGAGTCTTCATTTACATTTGCAGTACAATTTGGAGAGAAACCCCTACATTTGGTATGGCAAGAGTTGGTACATTCCAACGACTCTCCGCCTAACTTAATTTTTTTTTTCATTTTGACTGAAGAAGTTGCTTGGATGAGTAATGAAACGTCTCAGTTTAGTGAACTTTGGTCCAGTTCCCATAATTTAACCTTTGCAGATACTGTATTTTGGCCTAGTGCAAAGATACACTATGTACTAAGCCAGAAATGTATTGCTGGGATAAAAAATCCAGCCACAGTAGTTTTGTATTAAAAATCACTTTTCTTGCTTGGATTGAGAGGCACGACACTTACATTTTCTATCAACATAGCAATTGATAGAAACATGTTGAATTGGTAGAGTGGGATAAGGGAGGGGATGGACAGGTGGCTCATACATTGCTGCTTTCCACTCATTTAAATAGAAAGCGTGGGGATGGAAAAACAATAAAAAACCCATCTGTTTTTGACACAGAATGAAAATATACAATCTTAGAGTCATTATCCAACTGTGGTTAGACAGAGCTATTCCTATGAACTTAATTATGGAACATGAAGATTACTCTGAAAGAGGGTGTTCACAAATATAACACTACAAACTTTTATTATTCTCACTGGAGGAAAATGACACTTTCTTACAACTAGTCATTTTAAACAGTTTCATTATCACTTTGTACTATTTTATGGTTCATTTTTTTAAAAAACTGGCAGGTACTTCAGAAATCATTAAAATATATTTTAATGTAACGCGAAATGTGCTTCAAGATTTCAGCAAAATTTCACTTTAACAGACTAATGGTAAGCAAGTTGTCTGTTATTTTCAAATATTCAATAAATTCACAAGTACAAAACTGCAGCTATTCACATCATTTGTATTAATTGATATCACTGGTGAAACATCATTAAGCAAATGACACAAAAGATTTCATTTTCATTATGCAAATGAAAATTACATCAATTTCTGTCATTATTTGCAAAACAACATCAAGATGAAAGGGATACAAATTGTGTGTCATTCCTGCCACTTGACATGAAACAGCATAATTTGTCTCATTTGTGTTACAAATTATTATTACAAATTATATAAACCACTGAAGAAATGTGGTCCTTTGCATTCAAAGTCCATTATATCAAGGCCAATAATATGAGATTTCCTTGTGCTGCCTGCCTTAAAATATTCAAACCGTTCTTGCTTTTTAAGGCAAAAGTGTCTTCTTGGAATTTTCTATCCATTTATATTCCTGTCCATGCATATCACTTATTAATTCCCTGTATCTTTATGCCCACTTCAGATAATTTGTCACAAATAAAAGGTTGATATTCCCTTCCTGTAGTGGCAGTTTATCATACATGACTTCTGCTCCTCTGGCTAACAGATAAAAACTCTTACAGCGGATGATAGAAGCCATGATATGGTTCCCTTCAGGTCTCTAGTCCCAAAGCCAGAACAGAACATCATAATCACAGGCCATCTGATAAATACCCAATTACAATCACATGATCACAGGGACATTGTAATGGGTAAAACTCCAAGCACAGTCATAAATCCCCATAAGTACCACATCTTTATTTTTTTTTTAACAAATCATGAAAATTTCAGTATGACAGTGATGGCATTTTTCTATCCATATTTACTGCATAGTGTTCTTAGGTATTATGGCTGCAGATGAGGGAGGGACAATACATATGCATCACTTTAAGTATGTTGACTACATATGTAGATTGAGAAAGTATGCTAGAGAATATGAGAAAGTATGCTTGAATATTGACAAAGTATGCTAGAGATATGATGACGAGATATACTTTATGCATGTATATGTTGTGTGTGTGTGTGTGTGTGTGTGTGTGTAAACAAATAGTACACTGAACACTGAAAGAATACTACTTTGGAAGATTGGATAACTTCCAAAGGTTTGCTCTTCTACTTTCCAAATAATAACTAGAGCCATTAAAGTTCTACCTACCCTCTGTCTTGTTTCTCTCGGCTCATGTTTGATTGTAGTTGCTTCAGTTTCTTCTCCATTTCATTATTTTCAAGTTCCAGCTGAACCTTTTCCAATTGCATCTCCCGTACACTTCTAGAGAGATTAAATTCAGCTCTAAAACTGGCACCAAACTGTACTTTCTTTCTCTATTTAAAGTATATTCAATGCAGCAGAAAATGGCAGGTTGGTATTTTGATGGATTTTTTTGAAACTGGACTATACATTTACAGCTTGGCTTTTTAATTTAAAAAAAAAGGATATTCTGTTTGTGCTTTTGCAGATAAAGGAATTATTTAAGAATAGGCCACCAATTCAGGACAAAGAAAAAGAAAAGAAACAGAAAACAGAAAAAGGACATCAGAAAGCACCGTCAGACAGCACTCCAATTCTAAACACATTTACATGGTTGCAGTTCTCATTTGTTTCAATAAAATTAACTTCAAGTAAGTGATTTTAGGATTGCAGCTTTAGTGGTTAGAAATAGTTTTCATTTAATGATGCATATAAAAAGGCAATATATTATGTAAGCACTTCAAAATCAATTAGAGAAAGAAACTTACTTTTCCTTCAGTTTTACAGAAACTCCAGTTTTTGAACCAGGGAGTATCACAAAATCATTGATGTTCATGATTGCAAATTCAGAAAAGCTTAAAGATGTGTTCAAATCATACAGTTTTGAAACCTGTTTGCAAGAGAGAAAAACTTATATTAAAACAGTTTAACAATTCCAACTATATTTATAAATGGAAGAAGAGAAAATAAGTACTGAAGGAGGACAGCTAAAGCTACTGTTAAGTTTCACCAATTAATTAATTAGACACTGGATCTAACAATACTGAATAATAACCTTTACACAAGGATATTATTATGTGTAAAAGGCTTGGAAATAAATGCTTGGGCTTAGCTTCCATATACTTAAATCAGTAAGGTTTAAGTAGATCTTGCTTCACTTCTTTTAATTTCAAGTACCTTATTTTAAGCATAACAAAGTCTAGATGCAAGCAATGTGTTAGAAAAGAGCAGATTGTTGATGTTTACAGAATGATGTAACCATCTATTTGCATTTAGATGGAATGCATCATGATGGTCACTATAATTATAATACCAACTTAGAAGTAAAAAGCCAGATCCTTAAATTCAATGGAAATACTAGGCTTATGGGTAGGAATCAACCTTGGCTTAGATTACATCTGAAATTCAAGTTTGAGATGACTCTTAGCATCTATATTGGACTTTTGGGAAAGTTAGGGCTAAGGTTATAGTTTTGTGATGCTTATGGTAAAACTTTTCCTTGTGGATTGCATTCAGGAGGAATACAAAATGTTTGGTAGTAATCATGGGTTCAGATTAAGGTTGAAACTCAATAGTGCAGTGAGTAAATACCAACTTGGCCAACCCTCTGATAAATTTACAGCGTGGTTCAGTAGATTCTATTTTAACCTAAAAGATAGTCAAAACAATCACCGTATCTAAGCACTGACCATTATTCTAATCCACACACTAAATATTACCATCAACATTTGAGGTTTCCTGTAAAAATTATTCTGAGAACAAGCATTATGGTAAATTTTCATAATTAATAGTATGTTTTACATTAGTTTGAAATTGAGTGCGAAGACTAGGCTAGATTGTTTGTATTGCCGTTATAGTAAAATTAGCACAAGAGGCTCCTCTGAGGTTTCTAATAAAATTGGTATGAGAACATTGCACTGAATTGTATATGCTGCAGTGTTACATCTACATTGCAGTTGGGACTAGGATGAGGTAAAGGCTTGAATTCAATATTCATCTTAGCATTTTGGAAAAGTTAAGAGTTTTGGATTATATTTCATTACGTTCTGAGTTAAAATTAAGGGGTTAATTTTTTATGTTAAGTGCTGTTTGTAGTTTTATATTCTTCATTATTTCAAGTTTGGCTTTCGCTCTATAACGTTTCCACACACTCGTCCTTTTCCTGCCCTCAGGCATTTTAAAGAATAAAACCAAACCTTCTTCCAGCCCTATGATTCCATTCTACTTCATTCCACTCCACTCCATTCCAGTGGTAGGGAGTTCTTAACACAATTCCAGTCGTCAGCCATAGAGCCCTAACACTAATATAATTGTTCCAACAGTAAATGTAAGCATGTTACGACTTGCTGGGTGATACAAAGCAGGTCTTTTGACAGGTGAATTTGAAAACATATAGAGGACAACAGGATAAACACAAACTGATGACTTGACCTAACACAACATTTATATTTACTCTATGAATAAGGTTGTGTAAATATATTATGCTCCAAGCATAATTGAACTCGTATATTTGTTTTTCCCCAAGGAGAGGTTTACAATATTCAGCCTCAGTGCACCAAGCACTCATTAAAGTGGTAGCTAGAAATTACTCAAAGCAGAAATATTGCCTGGAGTCAATTTTTCACACACTGGTGTTTTATCACAGTCATTCTATAAAGATGAAGCATTTTATTTGCTAGATATTACTTTACCCATGAATAGGGCCACAGTTTTAACCATATCAATACAAACTTACTGACGTTATTTTGGATTTTTTATTGAACAGTTTTTTTTAGTAAAGGGGGAAATGAAAGTGGAAGAATGGGAAGAATTCAGTGGGAAAACACATCCTTTGCAATTGGAAGATCAGCAGCTCAGCTCCTAATATTTAATATCCATAAAAGGATGAGATTAGAAAAAATTCTCTGCTTAGGTGATATTGGCATAGATTCCCATACCTGGTTCATATCTAACCGACACAATTAACCATATTTTAGCCCAGCTTGTTTAGGGTTACATCTACTATTCAAACAAAAAAATTAGGTTTGAGTACATTGTACTTCGTTAACCATGAGAAGTGTATTGTGGGAACCCTGCTCTGAAAAGCCATTTCTGATCTACTTTGCAATTTGCAAATTATGGCAACCCCCCCAACAGCACATTTCTAGTCAAGATATTAAAAAAGTACTTTACTCTCAAATCCATCCAACAAATACTGGAACCTAAACAAACTTGGCTGTTTCCACCAGTTATATCTAGTTAGAAATCTAAGGATTAGGAGGCCACTCAGATGTTCCAGGACTTTATGTCAAAGTAGGGGAAAAATAACTTTTTTATAAAGGCAATGCCAACCCAGTCCTGCCTCCATCTCCCCAAAACTAAAACTCCCTGCTGTCCCTAGCAAATTTAATTCAAAACAAGCAAGCCTTTTACCACCAAATCTAGCACTGAATGGCATCTTGGGACAGGCAGGCATTCAACAGGGAAAGCTGCTTTAAAAAATAATAATGATGCAGAGATACCAAAAAAAAGTGAGATGGAAAATCTCAACCCCTGGATTTGTGCAACGTTGGCAGCCCCTGCATACAAAAGCACCCGAGATATTGGGACACCCACCCTTTCACAAGCACCCAAAAAGTATTATGCCCCTTGTAAGTGCACTGGAAATAACCCAGGACCCGATCCTAGCCTAAGCATCAAACCCCACGTTGAAGTTTTATTACAGATCCAGGAGACAGTCTGTGCAGGTGAGCAACTCTAGGCAAACAGGGGGTGGAGGATGGGGGGTGTCTTACTGCTCTACCTAAGAGCCCTTTAAATTAAAGCCCTTCCCCGCCGGTCCCTGAGCAGCAGCAGCAGCTGCTGCTACTACTACTCTTCCTCTTCTCCCACCGTCTCAATTATCCCGAGGACTGCGAGAACCTGGCGGCCAGAGAAGGGCGCAGCCCACTCCAGACTTCCCGGGCCGGCTTCCTTCTGCCTCCCGAAGCCGCGCTCCCGCCGAAACAACCGTTCCCATGGCAACCGGTCGCTTGGGCCTCTTCCATCTTCAGAAGCGAAGGGGGTGGGCGGCGCCTGGAGCGTTCCATCTTGGAAGGTTCCATTCTAGGAAACCGAAGGGGGGAGGAGGTGGCAGGCAGACTGGGTCTGACTGCGGTTTTTGTTTTTGGGGGGGGGGGCGAGG